>PVLD010004300.1:5606-127712 GCA_004027595.1 Dinomys branickii
CCCCCCTCCCCACCACTGGGCACTCTTCCTTTATAGCCGGGTTCAGGTTTTCTTCTTACAAAACCTATTTTGTCTTTGCTTTTCCTTCTGTGCCTCCATGTCTGTTGTCACCCTCTGGCCCATCCAAACCTTTCTCCAAAACCGGAGTTGGTCTGTTATACTAGGGCCTCTCACCTATGAAAAAAACACCAAAATCACCTTTTAGTGCCATGTTGGTACAAAGCCAAATGTAATTTATGCTCGATTATTTCTTATTCTGACTTTAGATGAAATTACAATTACAACTTTCATGGGCTCCAGGCTCTGTGCCCACCATGCACAATTAACAAATGGGCCTGGGTCCTAACACATGCCGTTGCCTCCTTCCCTCCCACTCTTCAAATCTATTCTCTTCACAGCACCCAGAGGAGCGTTTTATGATTGTGTATTGCACTGCATCTCAATCTGCTCAAAATGCATCAGCGATTTTCAGTTGTACTAAAAATACAACCAAACCCCTGGCCCTGGCCTACAAGGCCTAGCACTAAAGGCTTTGTAGTCTCACAGATAAGAACAAATGCCATAAATGTTGGCTGAGTCAAATAATTAAACCTGGTGATACTTGAGTAGAAAAGAATGCAGTCTCTTTGGACCACATCTTCTATACAAGTTATTATTTATATTTGATATATCTTTTTCCACACTCTCTTCTATGATACATAAAATATATGCAATATGTTCATGATAAGTACAAAATATATGTCATTTAGTGAGTCTGTGGGTTTTTCTGATGAAGTAAACTGTATCTTATATATTGCACCTGAACTTTTCACTCATCAATAAGTATTGGAGCCAAATCTACGTTGGTACATAGAGCTCTTCCTCACTCGTTCTTACTACTGCTTAATTGTTTATGGTGGTGCGATGGCAATTTTTAAGTTAGGTCAACTCTTAGACTGACACCATACTAGGACAAAATGTGATCACACAGCCCACTGCCTAGCTCATCTGTAAGACCCATTCTGCCTTAACTGACTATGCCAGAGGTAACCTGACCCAGCTCAGTTTGACCATACCCAGCTGCACACCCTGTACTTTCTGGCAACAAGAGATGACCAGCACCGTTACTCACTTCCAGGACTTTCTGCCCAGCAATGAGAGATAACTGATGCTACCCAATAAAACTCACCATACTTTTAAGCCTTTGTATTTCCTGCTTACAATCCTGTATAAACTAAGCTGAAAGGCAGCTCTGGGACGATGCTTTGGGAGCCATCCCCCATCGGCCCACTGGCGTCATAAAGTTGGTTTCCTTCCAACTCCTTGACACAGAGCATTTTTCATTTGGTTCAGTACTGGTTCCATAACAGTGCAACTGTGTCATATTATAGTTCACCACTCCAATCAGTCCCATTTTTATCCTTGACTAAAAAGTGCTACAGTGAAAACTCTTGTCCATGTGAAAAGTGTTTCTGTGACAGACATCTCTAAGTCAAACTGATGATTTTCAGGGTGTTATAGTTTGGGGGATAATTTTATAAGGTGAACAATATAACACAGGACACATATTTTATAAGATTACTTATAATAGTCACCCAAAGAATGATATATAAGAGAGTGCAGGAAATCTGTCCACACATTAAGACCAAAGAATCCAGTTGAGGGCGTGGATCTGATGGAAATGACCTGCCTGAGTCCAGCTGAAGACCTAGAGCCAATAACAATGCCTCCCATGAGTCCACATAGAGGCCTAGAGCCCATAACAATATGTCATGCAGGCCCATTTCACAGATCTGCTCTGGGAAGGCCCAAAGGTCAGTGTTGGAATCTAGAAAGCCTGTGCCAGCAGGATGAGGGATCTGTGCTAGCAGGCTGAGGGATCGGTACTGGAGCCAGGAAGCAACACTCAGGAGAACCAGAGCTTCCTGAAGGTACCACAGCCATCCTCAGCAACAGTGAGGTCTCAAGCTCCTACGATGATCAAGATGGCTGAGTTCCCATCAGGGAAGCCAACGCAGCAAACTTCTCCAGGAGACCAGCAGTGCACCATCTTCCCCTCTGGAGCCAGGAAGTGATGCTCAAAGTGAGAACCAGTGCTCCCCCAAAGTGAAACAAAGCCATTCGCAGTGCCAGTGAGGTCCCGAGCTCCTCAGAAGATGAAAACAGCCAAGTTCATCAGGAAAGCCGGCATGACGAGCTCCTCCAACAGAACCAACAGCTCCTTTCAGCCTCTCTCGGCTCCCAACAGCCTAACTTCTCCAGTTCTGCCTCTTATGCTGCTGCCAACAATCTTCAGGTGGGCCTTTCGCACCCAGCACCAGGCTTACTCAGTTCAGCTGGGGGTCATGAGTTGATCATCAGTTAGTTGTCAATCCACTACACAGGGTAAATACATTTTTATTTTACTAAAACCCCCAGACTGCCCTTCAGGAGTCTGTGTCACTTTGTGTTCCCACACACATTGTAGGAGTGCATCAAGTTCTCCACAATATTACCAACACCAACCATGACTAACTGCTTTTCTTTCTCTTAGAAAACTTCCTTTAGTAAATCTTTATGAGAAAGCTTGCCAATGGTAAACATTTAGTCTGAGTATATCCTTATCCTAGCATTACTCTTGCCTATATACCTGGGAACAATTACAAATTTTAACTTTTATCCTTTTGTTCATTAAGCTTGCCTGCATTTTCCTCTTATTTCTGATATGAGCTTGATTTTCACTCTTTTAGAGGTAACTTGCCTTTACTTTCCCTGGTTCTTTTTAAAAACTTTTTTCATAATATACTGAAATTTCAGTGCTAAGAGTCTAGGTAAAACTTTTATACTATGTGCCAACTTGGGGCTTTGCAAAGCTTTCAGCCTGAGAATTCATGTCTTTTTTTAAAAAGTTCTTGCAAAATTGATGTCAATATTTTTTCAAAGCTTGAGATGAAAAAGGGAAGGAGCTGAGAGCCCAGCGTCACCCAGGGGATCAGGGAGAACTGGGAAGAAGCGGTGAGCAGTGGTGCCATGCGCCTGGGTTCTAATGACAGCAGTGAAGGAAGTGACAGTGACAGAGGTGAGTAAGGTGCAGAAGAGCAGCGGAATCTGGAAGCATAGTGGGAACATAGTACTCATGAAACAAAGGAAGGGAAGGTAGGACCCTGATTTCTCCCAGATCTGAGTCTGCTTGCTGCAGGGAGGGACCTCAGCTAATGCTTGCTTCATACGACCTCCTTTCTCCTGCCCCAAGAATGGGAATTCTGGATCCACGTGTCCCAGGCATCTGGGAAAACCCTGAGAAAGAGGAGGCAATATGGGGAGATAGAAGTCTAACATATAATTTGCATAAAGTGGATGTAAGTGACCGAAGGCAAGTGGTGCAGAGGGCGTATTAATTTGCGGGGACTAACAGAACAAAATTACCATGGACTGAATGGCTTAAACACAGAAACTGCTTTTCACACAATTCTAGAGATGAGAAGCCCAATAGCAAAGTATTGGCAGCTTTGGTTTCTTTTGAGAGTTTTCTGCTGGCCTGCAGGGGCCTGTTTTCTTCCTGTGTCTTCGTGTGGTCTTCTATGTGTCTTCCCCTTACTCCTCTCCTGCAAAGATGCCAGTCATGTTGGATGGAAATCCACTCTAAAGACCTGAGTTTGTCATAGCCACTTTTTTCAATGCTAAACACAGAAATATTCTGAGGTTAGGACTTTAATAGCTTAATTCTTTGTGGTCACAGAGTGGGGAGTAACCTAATTCAGCCCTTAACAAATTCAGCCCTACCACTTGTATTTTATTTTCTAATATAAGCTACCTTTTCCTTCTCTGCAAATAGTATAATCAGGTCATGGCATGTGTCATTAATATTCAAGGTCTCCAAAATGTATCAGAAATCTCCAGATGAAGGGAAGGAGCCCTGATACTAGGATTTAAAAGATCTTGGTTCTAGACATTAATCATTCACTTATAGTTACACTTGATTTCTCTAGACGTTTGTCTCTTCATCTATACAAAGAGGTAAATATTATATGCAATAATGTATATGAAAGTGCTTGGTATGTACTAAATTTTTTTGTCAAATGTAGGTCACCATCAATTATAAGATACACCATTGCATTATACATACCAAAAAAGGACAAAATCATGCCAGGAGAAATTTTTAAATTACATATTTAGGAACTCTATCCCACATTCATTCAATCTGAATTTTCCTGGAATAAAGCTCAAGGACCCACCTTTTTTAAATTTCCCCCATTCTTTCAACGAATTGAAGTGATGATCTCAGGAGCTGTGACTTCTATTGTCAATGTGCTGAACAATCCAAAATTTGAGCTTTATCTTTGATTGTTGGAGCTATTTATCAGTTTTTTTAGCTGATCTGTAGGAAGCCTAGATTTCGGGGTTTTGCCATTAAAAAAGCCCATTACCCAAATTCTTTACATTTCCTGACACATATGTGGAATTCCAGAAACTCTCGCTCAGGAGCTACACAAAATAAATACTTTGGTAGAACATGTAAACCAAACTGTTCCAGGGTAGGCAGTGCTGCGGCATGTGTGCTATTAGTAACTAATTCCTGACACCTTTCCCTGACCATAACCCCAAGGTGACAAGCTTTCCTCTGTCATTCTATGCTGCACGATTCTAAACGACAACCTATTAGCTCCTTGTATACATATTTAATGCATTTCTTGTCAGACATTAAAAACTAGTGGAATTCTTTCAAACACTGTTTCTCTGAGTGTCTATGATCCAATCCCATAGAATGGTAGCACTCTGTGACTGCAGAGAAAGCATCAATACTGTGAAGTCTGCTCTGGAGTCTGTGTCTTTCCAGGTTAGCAATTCACCTGGACACCTTCACTGCAGTATCATTCCACCATCCGGTACCCACATTTACACACTCCACGAGCCCAGCTGAGTCGAACCCTCCAATTTTACAGGTGAAGAGACTGATGTCCTCCTCTCCAAGAAAACAGGTGACTTGTCTGAGATCACATACCATTTAGCCTATGGGCCTTAAGTCAAGTTCTCCAGATCCCAGACCAGTGTCCCTTACATTCCTCCCAAGGCCCCTGATCTGTCCATGGCACTTTAGGAAGTTCTCATCAAAAGCACAGGACAGTGTCACGGATGCAGCACAACCCACTGGGAAACTGCCCTGCATCACACCCGGGTCCGTTACTGAGACGTACAGTTGTCACACAGACCTCATCTGAGCCTGGCAGACTCCTAGGGAAGCGCTCATATCAGATCTGCTGTGTATTGGCAGAACTTTGGCTTGGAACATACTTCAAATGCCTCCCATTGAACATTGGCAGTCTTGGAAAAACATGGCCAGGAAATTATTCTAAGAGGCCTAATTGCTCTAGGACATTTTACAAGGGAAGCTGTTGGCCTTCTCTTCCGTGCCTTCCCTCTATGCCCAGAAGCAGAACAAATGATGGCATTTCCCAGAGTATGTCCTCAATTAGGGGAAGGTGAGCTCAGTCTGGGCACAAATCTAGAGAATGTCTACTGGGCAGGGCCTTTTTGCACAGAGCTGCGTGCATTTTGCCAAGTTCTTTCTCCTTTAGTTTTTAAAGCCCTAGTGTGTTCCAAGAGAAATGCAGCCCATGTGTTTCTGATTCATTTACACTTAAATCATTAAAATGTTGTCTTGTGAAACTTATTTGATGTCAGAGGAGCCGTTTAAATGGGAATTTTAAAGGCTTTTTCTCCTTCCCTGCCTGAAACAGAAAGCAAAGTTTTGCTGAAACAATGCCCGAATTCAAACATATTTTCTCCTGTCATATACTTCCACCTGCATTACCGGCCAAGGTGACCATTTGAAAGTATTAAATGGATGAATTGGAGGGAAAAGGGGGCAAGAATTGCCCCCTCAAATGTGGCAAAGAGTGTTATCAGAGGGTGGAGAGTGTATGTGTTTGCTACCTGCAGGACAACTAGATAATGCACTTCCCCAAGTACAATCTCATGGAAGCTTTGAAGCAACCTGCATTTTTCAAATGAAGAAAGAGAACCAGAAAAATATTGTGTCCAAAAGTGCACAGCTTAAGTCACAGAGAAACAGTGCAGCTAGATTTTGAATCTGACTCTTTGCAAGATGACTCTGTCTCCTGGTGAATGATGTGTGTGTGTGTGTGTGTGTGTGTGTGTGTGTGTGTGTGTGTGTGTGCATGCTTCTATATGCATTATAATATATTAGCAAGAGGTAGGGTCAAATACTATATAAGAACTCAAATTCTTCCTCAAAGACTTTCCAACTGAATGACCCTGGGTAAATTAGTTAACCCATCTTAGAAATTTCTTCATCTGGAAATGGCCATATTACTACCCTCCTGCAACAAAAATAATTGAAAAGGATTCATATGCTAGTGCACAATGCTTGTTCTAAATGACTGCTGTCTGTGAGTGGGCATATCAGTAGTGAGTGATAAACAGCTGGAGAGTTTTGGCAAGTCATGTCATCTCTCCGAGACTCAAGTTTCACATTGTACAAGTATAACAACAAGACCCTCAAAAGTTTAAGTCAGGCGAATGATATCTGTGCCTAACACTGTGTCTAACACAGAAAGGATGTTTGGAAGAACATATTTTCACACCCTGACATTCTGTGCTTATTCCACGTGGGTCGCCATTGTATGGGGGACAGGTATTATTGTGGAGGCTGTTATTTTGCTGGAGGTCTCACCCTATTCAGTGCTAACTGTCATTTCCATGAAGCGGATGTCAGGGGAGGAATGTCTCCCCCACTCAGTCTTATCATCATTTTTGTGGAGGGACTGTTCCTTATAATTCAGCTCAGCCTAGGCTCCATGTAGCAATTCTCCCACAAACCATGGGATTGAGGGGCTCATGGGCCCAGGCCCCTTTCCATCTGAGGGGGCAGCTGGCTTTCTGGCTGACATGGGCCCTTTCTGGGCTAAGTTGCAATCCACACACTCTGAGCTGGTAAACAGCAGCACAAGTATTGCTTGTTAGTGGGGAGAACAACCAGCCAACTACAGCACTTGGTGTTCCGTCACTGTCCACCCTGGTGTGTAACTCTGTTCATAAGTTGTTTGCAGACAGACTGAGGCTTTGGAATTTGCATCTTGTTTTCCCTTCTAGTACGGGTGCTGAAGTTGTCTTATTAGATGGCTGTTTCTTTTCATTGTTATTCTTGTGCTGGTGTCCTGAGACAGGGCAAAAATTATGGCCATTAGGTGAGGGAGACTGAAGGGAAATTAGACTTTGTCCTTCTCCACTTTCTTAGAGAGGGGGCGAGGAGAAATACCTACCAGAGTGCCTCTCAGTTATTGTCTCTCAAGGGCTGGAGTCAGCCACAGGGGGTAAAGGAGGGAGCTGTTGGAGCAGATCTTATAAGGAAGAAGACACATCCTGTTCTATCAGGTCCTTCTGAGTGTGTCAGAGCAGTGAGAGGAGACAGAGAGAGAGAGAGAGGGAGAGAGAGAGGGAGAGAGGGAGAGAGGGAGGGAGAGAGAGGAGCCAGAGGGAGAGAGGGGGAGAGGGGATCTGTTGCAGGCAGGGGAAGGCGTGACCTGAATGGAGAATGCCAGCCAATTCCAGAGACACACAGGGACTTCAGAACAAAGATAAGGCATCGCTGACACCATGCCGGGGACAAGCTCGGGCAGAGGGGACCAAGGCCAGGCAGCCAGGAGCATGCAGGGCAGCAAAATGAGGTGAGTGCCCGGGGAAGGAGAAGGCACTGTGCCCTTCCGGAAACCAATTGTCAAGCAGTGGAGAGGGTCTGACCTTGTCTCCCGGCAGACTCACCTGTGTGTCCTGTGGGAGGTTGGGGTGTTTCTTGTCAACCCTCAGGGCTCTGTAAAGGGAGCTGTGGCTGTGCCGGATGCCTTTCCCAGGACTCCGGAGACGTGCAACTTCAAGGAGGAGAGTTTGTGCAAATCCTGCTCTGGATGCTGCGGGAGCTCAGATTTCCCCCTCTGCCAGGATAGGGTGCTGCCTGCTGGCCAGCGTGGCTCTCCTCCTGGTGTCCACAAAGCTGGGTTTTCATTTTCTCCTCTGTGAAGAGCACTGATTTCTCTCTCCGGACACTTTGAGAGTTAGATATGTGTTTGTGTGTTTATTTGTTCAGAACGGAAAAGAAATCAGCTTCCCACAGTCCAGCTTTGTGGTTTCTTAAACCTTCAGAAGTTTGCCAGTTAAACCTCAATTTAGAAAACTAAAAACCTGTCCCCATTTTACAGTTCCCTGTAAATTTCTGCATTTCTCACTGAAATCAGAGGCAGCTGGTGACATGAATCAAGCTATGAATTGTACCAAATGGCTCTTAAAGGGATACAAACCAATTTTTTCAAAGGGAGCATTTGGAGTTCCGGAACCCAGGACTTTAAATTCCACTTGGCTTGAAGCTCCTCAGATATTCCTTACAATGATTTTTCCACAGGTCTGAAAATCATTCTAATTATTTTTATTTCTATAAATGTTCCCGTTAGTAGAAAAACCAAAGAAGCAGGAAAAGAGAAATTTGTGGGCGGAAAAAAGAAATCTGTGGATCTGTTAAGTCATGTACACCCCTTTCCCTGTTAAGTTTTCTTTAAATTGGGAGTGTTTCTGTTCATTTCTTTTCAGTAAGGCCACTTAGCAACTTTGCCACTGAGGAGCTTCAGGAGATGTATCTCTGAATTCAAGTTGCCTGTGTTCAGAGCAATAATCGAACCCTTAATATAATTCAAGCATTCTATTATTTTTAAACCTACCCTCAATGTTCATTTTCTTTGTGCTGAAAAAAACGACCGTTATGCCCATCTACGTAGAATGATAATCTGATTTACTTGTGAAGGATCGGAATCTCACTATATCACCCATACCCCAACCAGGCAAACTACAGGGCTAACTACCGTATCTTTGTGTATGTTTATCGTTCCACCTAGAACAATCTTGCCTCTTAGTTTCCACCTGGTTATTTCACCCAGTTCCAATACACTTCCTTTTTTCCTGATTTCTATCCTCCAGAGATAACATCTCCTTCTTTGTTCTGTTCTGTCCTTTGGAGCTACATCTCTCATTGTCTTTGGAGCACCTCGTTTAAATATCCGCCTTAATCAATGTATTCACCTTTGTATAACCAGTAGCTGACACACTGTGTATCTCCTGACAGACATTTAATAAATATTGTTTTAAGTTAATGTAATTGTTGACTAGCGAAGCAAGTGCCAGAAAAGTACCACACGGGAAAAGTCTCTAAAAGGTCTTGCCTATATGCATACAACACTTCAGAATTTACAAAGCAATTTTATGTGCACCGTCTCATCTAGTCTTCAGATTTTGGATGAAGTTAAGTTCTGATGGATGAGTAAGGATAAAATATATTAAGCAACTTGCCCAACGCCACACTGATCGACTTGAGTCTTTGGGCTCCGAAGCCAGCATTTCTGCCATGATAATTCCCTAGACTCAGACCTGGCTGCACAGCAGAATGAACTGTTGAACTGCAGTATTTTAGAAAACGCTAATGCCCAGGCCTTACTCCAGAACAGTTAAACCCAAATCTCTTGAGAAGGGGCTCACGCATTAGTATTTTTTAAAATTTCCACATAAAACTATGAGTTTTAAAATTATTTTTCACAGGATTAATTGCTTTGGCCAGATGCCTGGGCATGATATGGGCATGGACCCAACTTCTGTGAGCTTTTGTTATCCTCCTTTACTGCTGAAGTTACTCTACCATATGGCATCGGGCATGATGTGACATCTCTCAGGGTATCTTTGCATCATCTGTCAAATGAGGGTGGTGTGTGAGAAAACTATATGGTCCCTTCCATCTCTTAGACTTAAAAATGGTGTCTCGGTGTTGTGTAAGTTGAAATGAGGGAAGTGAATGGGGCGGTTAGAAATTGCTATTCATTCTAAAATCATATAAGCACTACACAGGCATCTGATACATCGTTATGCATAGACTCCTACTGTGGAGCCTATGAAATCCCAGCACTATATATTACTCTGACATTTCAGCAAATGTAGCTAAACTTTTTGATTAGCTGGAGGATAGATAACAGGTGTCAGGCATCGTACAGCCGGTGCCTAGTGGGTAAGAAGCCAAAAATATTCAGAGCGTGATGAGAAGTGAAAGCTGCCACTTATATGCTTCAATTTACAGACCCTAAAGCAAGGAAGCAAGCAAGCATATGCTCAAGCCCATTATGAGAAAGGAGATATTCACTTCATATGTTTGAAACTGTTTCAAGATGCAAACAGAGAAGAACAGAAAGCTTCACAGGCCTCCCGCCCACGCTGACCAGTTGCCTACCACACATGGCTGTGGGCCTCTGAGCTAGATGGACCAGTCAGCTGGCAGCCCTTGATAGGCTCAGAGCTTCCCTACTGTGGCCTGGAAAAAGCAGACATGGAGAAAGTTGACCTTTCAGCCTTACATAATCTTGTTGTCTCTATGGCAGGGAAGTCCATTCAGAGAGCCAAAGAGCACTCCTAACTCCTGCTTTTCGGGAACCAGCAGGATGGAGTAATCACAGATGATGTTTGCCTACAGCTGGACATTTAACAAAGCACTTTCTGATGTTCCTGTGGGTAGCAGCCCTGTGGAAAGTCATTACTGTTACCACACAAGAGATGAGGAAACAAACACCCTTTCCTTGCCTCCACTAAAGCGGTAGGATAAACAAAGTCAAGGCCTCTAGTTGAACTTACTCTCCAATCCTCAGCCTGGCTGAACCTGCCCTCCTAGTCCTGCTCACATAGTGCTTTTCCTCACTTGGAAGTGGGCGTGGCTGGGCCCTGCAGGTCAGAGTTTCTGGACTGGACATTTCTCCTAACTCCCTGGATAACTTGGACTGGACCCGCGCCTGCCCTTGTCTCTGCCTCTGAAGCCTTCTTTCACAGATTGGGTTAGAAAATATTGACAATGGCTATTGGATTAAAACGTTTTGTTTCTTTAACAACATCCCACGTGTTACTGTTGTAGGAGCCTTGGAAAAATTTTAAATAAGTGTATTTTCTTTTTATTAAAAAGAATAGTAGTATATGGTCCTTCTAGATAAATGTAAACATTTTATGTACACAAAACTGAAAACATTCATTCCCATTTCATAGACAACCACTGTTAATACCATGGTACCATGTACCTTTCTAGACCTTTTTAGAATTATCTATTTACCTTTTATGTGAAGAGTACAAAAAAAATAGCTGAATAATCTCTGCATGCAGTTATTTTGCTCTATTTATACACTCAAAAATTCATATGTAAGCATATATACACAAATATGCTTTTGAATACATGGGAGGAGCTACTGGCAGAGCAACAACTTTCTGATTAGCAAAACTACAACTGTTAATCCAAAAATGCTAGTATAGCTTCTCAGCATTGACTTATTTTAGGCTATTTAAGATTCTCATCCATTTTCTTTTGTTCATTCATTCTTCTACTTTCTCATCCATTCATAACCTATTAGATACTAGCTGCTGTCTGACATCCTTTACATACACCGTAGCTGATGTTCACATGAGCTTTATGAATTGGGGATTATAATCTCCATATTATGAATGAAGGAAAAGGAAGCTCAAAGAGCCTGGTTGCCCTAAGTGGAAGAACTGAGATTTAAACCCAAATACATTTAACCTCAAGGCTGTGCCTGATGCAGTACAGTGTGACAGCAGCTCCATACATGGAGATGTACACAGGGAGATGTGGAATCTGGAGCAATGAAGGCATATTTCATAACCCAGGAAGCTTTGAGCTGGACAGGATAAATGAGACACTGGCATGTGAAGGATGGGTCATGGGCAATGGTGCTATGTCGTGGGAGGGAGTGGCAAGGCTCGTGTCGAGAGGGACCTGGACAGACAGATCAACACCAGCCTCCCCAGCCATACAGGGAGCAGACGTTTCCCCTGCAGCTGTGGAACAGTAGAGCAACATGCTCATGTTGTGCTTTACAAAACCCACCTTGGGCTTTGGGGAAAATATAACCACATTGATGAGTGATGTAATGGAGAAAGGGACAGTCCAGATGCTATAGCAATATTCTAGAGCAAAGGGTTGAAATTAAGTACTTGGCTGGAGAGGAGACGGATTTCCAAACTATAGGAAACAATCAGGTAGAACTTTGTGACTATTACACAAGACATAACAGGAAAAGGGAATGGTAAACTTAGATAGTAAAACTATTTTTAAAGATCAGAAATGAGATCATGAACCTCCTAGGAGAGAAGCGGATGAGCCAAGTTGGGCATGTTTGATCCCAAGGTCCCTGGGTCTGGCAGGTGAAGTGATGTATTAAGTGAGATGCCTGGTGTGTTGCTGTGTGTACTGACCATTAGGGCTTTGACCTGCCATGTTTGCTGTGTCTCATTATTCCATTACCCATATTTGCTGCCTTCTGTAAGTTTTATGGTTTCCTTTCTTTCTTTTGCAACTATTTTAACAAGCTATTATCCTTCATTCCTCTAGAAATGAATCAGAGGCTTTTGGCCCTCATGTTAAGACTCTTGCCAAGAGAAAGATGATCCATTTTGCTCATTCTGTCTTTATTCAAGATTTTGCATGACTTGATTGATGTTGTGGCAAAATACTTTTTTCAACATGCTAAATTTATTAAAGCTTGGCAGATCCCATCACTGTGTATTAATCGCATCCCAATTATACCATATTATTATTATTATTATTACTCATCTTTTAGAAAAAGGCATAATTTATGGTTCATAAATGAAGCTGAACTGAAGAAATGATACCAAATCTTACCTCACTGTGAAACTTACATTTTCATTAGTACAATAAAATATGTCTGAGTGCCAAATGTGGTACTTTTCTGGAAAAGTTTAAAACTCTTAGCAATTTTTCAAAAGACCAAACGGGGAACAAACCCTAGAAATCACAGAGTTACTTTCTTTCAGGTTACAGACTGGGTAGCCAAGGCCCAGGGGGAAAAAAGTAACTGCAGAAGTAATGCTCTGAGAACGTGGTCTCCTGGCTGCAGATCCAGTTAGGCGCTGGTGCTCTGTGTCCGTGAGTGTAAGTAGATCCACATTCATGTCTTTCAGGTGGCTCCTCCTCTGTTATACCCTGTGCCTCTCCCTATTGAAGGCTTCGGGCCACACCGTGGAGCTAAATGATATGTTTGGCCATATTCAGTCACCTGGCTATCCTGACTCCTATCCAAGTGACTCAGAGGTGACTTGGAACATCACTGTCCCAGAGGGGTTTCGGATCAAGCTTTATTTCATGCACTTCAGCTTGGAATCATCATACCTTTGTGAATATGACTACGTGAAGGTAAGGTCCCTCATGTTTCCTAACTGAACCAGGCCCTCTGCTAGGAGGTAACAAAGTCTAGAAATAGACACTATCCTTACTGACCCTTGTTGGTTTATATTTAGAGACCTCAATGTGGTGAATGAAGGCCGGAGTGGTATGCCAAGTTCACACTGAGTGAGTAGACCTAGAAAAGACAATGGGAGAAGCTGTGATTGGTGGTAAATGACAGGACCCAGTATAATATCTTTTTTTTTCTTTCTGTTCTCAAGAGTAGGAGTATAGCTCAGTGGTAGAGCACTTGCCTGACATACCAGAAGTCATGAGTTGGAGCCTTAGCACACACAAAAAAATTCTTTTTGTTCTCAAAGTTTGTAATCTCTCTACTAGCTCCTTCTTGAAGGTCTCAGAGACCCCAGAGCATGCCCTAGAGCATTTCAAACAGATAGGGTGCCACCAGAATGACCAAAACTGATATATATGAGAAAGCACTGCCCAATTCCCCAAGTAATAATCAAGAGTTTGGGAAATTTGGGTACACAGTAATAGACATTTGGAAGGAAAGGTTGGATGTGACTCTGAAAGGCCTTAAATATCACGCTAAGTAATTTGTATTTTATCAGCAAAGGGCATGTGCAGGAAGGAAAAGTCACTGTATGAAGGACGTATAAAGAATGTACTGGGGTAGACCAAGAGAATACTACAACACACAAGCAATATTCCTGGGAATTTAGAGAAAACCCACAAAAATATTATGAGGGAGAAGCTGTTCTCATTTTAAAACATGGCTGAGAATAATCAGAGAGTTCTGAGACCAAGTTTATTAAGGTTATGCCTACTTCAGAAAGAGGTAGCCAGCCAGAAAACTGACTTTCTAAGCTCTCTCTGGCTTCCTGGAAGAGGTTCTCATCAACGAAATCCAGAGCTGGCGCTGTATATTTTTAATATTAATGCAGTTTCACCTTCCAATAATTCAGAAATAGTTAAACTTGTGTTAACCAGACTATTTGGTCAACAGCACCGTAGCAAATGTTATAAAATAGTTTTTTGATACTTCTCATATCATTTAAACTGTACAACAGTCCTAAAAGACAGGAACAAATATCTCATGTCACAACAATGGAACAAACCTAGGAAAGTCAATAACTCACCCAACATTGTACAGCAATGTGGTAGCGGGTCATGATCTCAAATACATGTCTTATGGCCTTGAATCGCACATTCAGTGGCCACACCAAATAGCTCACAAGCTATGTGCCACTGAGCTTGAGGGGCTTACGATGGCACAGGAAAAGGAAAGTCCCCGCTCCTGTTTCTGTTCATTTTATAGAAGTGTGTGGCCAATGAATGTATTGGGTCCATATGGAAAAGTCATGGTGTTCCATATCAGGGTCCCAGGTGAGAAAGCTGTCTTAAACTCTGTAGCATTTTTAGAAACATCCCTTGCTTCTACTTACTAGATGGCAGGGGCAGCTCTCCTCCAGGTGTGACAACTGGAAACATCTCCAAATGTTGGCAATACCCCAAAACCACTGCTGTATGGGGAGCTGCCCCTTTATGAATGCCCTGTGTTAGAGATTATGGGACTATTGTGATGCAAAAGACTTGAGAAGCTGCAAAGGTACAGCCTGCCTGAGGCAGTTCATGGATTAAGCTGTTGATTCCTTTGGAAAAGGGGATCAGTGTGGGATAGTGGACCTGTGTTGTGACTCCTGTGGAAAACTATCCTAGCATCAGTACTAGGCCATGGGCAGATGTTCTGGCATGCAAGGGATGTGAGCAGGGCTCCCACTGGAGAATGTCACCCCTCATCAGCTGACAACCTGCCCTCACAGGGAGTCAGGCCCCTGTGCCCTAGTCCACACAAGCCAAGCAGAATCTGGAAAAAGTCAAAAGTCAAAAATGCACAAGTCTGCAGGCCTTCTAAAGACTCACGTCATCACAAGTGGTTGTTATTATTGGTTTTTTTTTTTTTTACATAATTTCCCCATAATGAACATATCCTCCTAACAACCCACCAACTAGACCAACAGAGAAAAGAGACAGGAGGTGCCCAGGTGACAGATGACCCCACAGCGTCCTCTGCTCATTCACCTTCCTTGGCCATCACTCTCCAGCGTCTTGAGGCATCATGGCTCAGATTTTGCCATCCTGGTCAGGTCCCCATGGACTGAAAGAGGAAACAGAAGCCTCAAGGTCAAGGGCAGGACTAGCAGTCAGCTTCAGAACTCCCGAACCCAAAGCCTCACACACACTGGAAACCTGTTCCCTTTGATAACTGCCTTCCCAAACTCAGCCCCCGAGATGGGTTTTTTCTGGCTCAAAAGAAGAGAGATGCGCTTCTCTTTCCATCTGAACAAAAGCACAAGTGTGCCGCATGACTCCAAGATCAGTCAGTCCTGCTCTCCGAAAGTCTGTTTTATCATCTGTTCAGTGACAAGGTGGGCTGAGCTAATCCTTCATGTTCCTTAAATTCTAGAATTCTAATTCCAACCCTCCTTGACAAAGTTTTCCAGATAACTCCATCAAACCCTCATTATTCTAGTTAGGATGGTTCCAGAAAATGGAAATAATGTGTCTATAACAACTAATTCTCAAAGCTTCTTGGCTGCAAGCCCTCCAGGTATAGGATGTGGTCTACCAGGGATGCCTTGGTGACTCATTATTTGAGTAGAGCTTGTAAACACATCATGCCACCACTGTCCTTCACCAAGGAGCTTTAATATAATTGACTTTCCTTTGACATGATAATATCTCTTGTTTTGGAGCCTTTTAACTCCATCACTGAATTTCCTTGCCAGCCAAAGAGTGGGTTTAAAGAAACTTCATATCATAGAGGTCCTCTTAAAAATTCCTTAAATATAATGAAATACTACCTTTTGGCATATCTGGAACAGATATTCTTTTTCCAGAAATATAACAAATCACAGTTCCTTTGTCTGAACATCCGGTGAAGTGATTGACTTAGAAAGGAGCCATGGTGTAAATTACAGAAATAGGTATAATTAATCCGCCCAGACCAAGCCCACAAACTGGCCTCCCCTCCCAGGCCCAGCAGGGTGCCAGTGCACATCAGTAGCTTAAATAGCAGGAGCCCAAGGCTGTGGACCCAAAGCTCCTACTTATAAGAATTCCACTCCAATCTGATTCACTGCAGTCCTTGGTCTTCAAGGCACATGCACATCTGCACAGCAGCAGCTCCTTCCATGGAACATGGCTTCAGTTGTGGATTCCTGCTGTGCACAGATGAGGCGTGTGAACCACGTACGGTTGATGCAACAAGTGAGGGTAGAGAACAATCACAGTCCGAGAACTGGGAAGACTAGTTTCTTAATGTCATTCTATACTAAACAGACTTGGGCAAAAAAAAAAAAGAAACCTCCAAGAGGGGACTTTGGTTTCTTCCTCTGTCAAATACAGTATCTATAGCTAGATGGGGCAACTAAACCCACCCACCACCTCTACCGTTCCCTGATCAGGAAGAGGTAAGCAATTGATGAAGCTTCATCTGTATTTATAGCTCCTTCCCATTGCTTGAATTACTGCCTGAGCTCCAGCCCCTGTCAGATAAGCAGTGGCATTAGATTCTCACAGGACCAAGAACCTTACTGTGAACTATGCAGGCAAGGAAATCTAAGCTGTATGCTGCTCTGCACATGCTGAAGCTACCATACTCCATACTCTGTCTGGAAGAAACCAACCCTGGTGCCAAAATGGTTGGGGACAACTGGTCCACCTAACCCTGATATTCTGTGCATCTGAGACCTTAAAAGTCAAGGGAGAACTCCATTGTCATCCTGTCCAAAGCCCAGAGAAGGGCAATTCATTGGCCAGCATCACGCTTGGACTTCTTGAGACTCTCAATCTTTTCCTCTTTTAAGTACATTAAACTATAGTGCCTTCCCAAGTTGTCATATAAGGAAAATGTTGCCAATAGTCAAACCCACTGTTAAAACTTCCTTAAAGATAGCAAAATACTGTCTTTTGGTATGTCCAGCAGAGCACTATTTTTCCAGAAATATAACAAATTACAGTTCCTTTGTTTGAACACCAGCTAAAGTGATTGACTCAGGAAGAAGCCATAGGGTAAATTTCAGAAGGAGGTTATAATTAATTAGAAACCAGAACCCCCACATTCACACATCCTATTTTCAAGCTCACTTCATGATGTCTGTTCATGGGCAAAGAAGAAATGAGTCACCTGCACCCAGTTTTCATTCTTCCTCCCATTGTGTGAAAAGAGTTAAATTGCATCTGTGAAATGCTCATATCATGTAATGCCACTGTTCTCCTCGCAATCCTGTACCTTTAACGTATCCAGTATTCCCTCCATCCTTTCCTCAGCTCATCCCTTCATTCCAATTCTTACTTGTCTCACTTAATCTACTGCAAAAGCCTCTTAACGGTCTACCAGATATCACTCTCTTCCCGTCAGCCTGCCTTCTACAGGTAAAACATGGCTTTGATTGTGTCATTCTCAAAATCTCTCCATGGCTGCCCATTTAAAGAATAAAGGCCAAGAATTCTATTGAAAATCTATCATAAGCTGAATGCTGTAACAAAATTGGACCCACAAAGAAGAGTAAGAGACTCCTGTCCCCTACGAATTCACAATTTCATAGTGTGTAATGAGATAACTGCACATTTACATAAATTACAGACAAAGTAACACAAAGGGGATAAGGCAGCATATACATTTGGGAGTGGTGACTTCTGCCTCACCAGGAAAGGCTCCAGAAGCAGGTGATGTTTGAGGTGAGTCTTAAAGGATAAGTAAGAACTCAACAATGTGGTTCCTTAAGTAGGATTCTAAGCAAAGTTACAATGGCATGGAGACCAAAAGCGATAAACTGTTGCCCAGAGAGAGAATAGTCAGGATTAGATCTTTTAGGGGATATAAGAGAAAAGCCTATTGGAAGAGAGACTGAGAAAACGTTTGGCAAATTAGGGTTTAAAATGTGCAACCAAATTCATAAACAAGCAACCAACAGGTTGAATTAATTCTGCAGATAAATTTTGTTGGTCAGCCTAGCATTGCATCATTCTATATTTTGAACAAATAACAAAGTGAATTAATTCAATATAACATGTGGGATCTCACAAAAAAGTCTGCACATCCAAATTTTATTAGAAAACATGACAACTCTGGCAGCTTCTTCTTTGCCAGTAATCAACTGGCACCAGGTGGAGGTAGCTCGGTGGGTGGGGTCCCCACCACACCCTAGAGTTGCCTTCTTGCTAAAGCTTTCTTTTGATTGCCAGTTGCTCCTCTTGCACCAAAGGCAGTGAAACTTCTCCCCACCCGTCTCTCTATCATGTATTTCACAAAAAGTCAGTGAAAAAAATTGTGCATGAAGAATATTCATCCATATTTAATCCACAAAATATGTCCCTGCCTAAATCTTACAAAGCAGCTTGTTTCACCCGTGTATGTTTTAAGCGTGGCATCTTTTGGCATTTCAGTCTAGGACCTCCAACGAAAAGCTGTGAAATGTGTTAGGACAGGGGACAGGCTATGAGGAGATGCCATGAGAGAATATGTGAGGAAATTTGGTCTGGAACTAAACAGGGCGGCTAGTGTAGTAAAAACCAAAAGAGAGAATCGTTGAGGGAGGTTGTTCAGGGGCTGTGTTGAGTAGAATGAACACGGCTCTGTTGAACATAGGGTGTGTTTCAAAGCCCACCAGCCTCTAGGGGACCCATGGGAGCCCAGTAGAGGTAGTGCAAATAAGCTCAAGAACTGGCTGTGCATGGAAGAGGAAGAAGAAGGAATCCAGTTTCAACGCAGATTCTGACAGTATAGTGGCTCCTTTTTCAGTGGGGGAGGCCAGAAACGTGAAGAGGGCAAAAGATCTAGAAAGTGTGGTAATGCATTGTGTTCAGAAGGCAGAGGAAATGCTGGTCCAGATTTTGAGACAAGGCTTCCAGAGATATAATGACAACATCCTGTCTCTGCCACTATCTGAGTGAGACCCACGGCCCAAGCTTCTCCATCTCACAGAGCAGGGTGTTTTCCCATTAGTGGAAAAACATTTCACAATGGATAGAGTGTGTTCTTTGAGGATATTGCAGAAGAGCTTAAAGGAAAGGGTGGTGGCATGTGGAATTAGAACTGCACAAGGATTCCTGCTAAGTGGTTTAGACCTTGGATTCAGACAGTCAGACCCAGGGTCTCCTCTCACTGGAGCCGGTACTGTACTTCACCCAGCTCTGATCCCCTTTCCCCATCTATAAGATGGGAACAGTCATAATTCCTTTCTTATGGCCTTATTGTGAATGCCAAATGAAGTAAATGCTTGAATGACATATGTCCAACCCATGTGTAATAGCTCAATAAACACTACTATATTGGCAATGATGTTGACAGTGTGAATGGTAAAGTGTCTGCCTGGCATTGCCAGATGCTAAATGAATGCCAGCTTTCTCCTCTCCTCTGACTGTATCATGATCTAGCGCTGCATGACCTTGTTTATATCACTTTGTTCTCAGTCAATTCATGGAAAAGTGCTTTAGAAGGATTATTTCTCCTGTGCATTTATCTTAGAGCATCACAAATGTTACGACACAGTTTCCAATATGTTAACTCCTTTGATTCTTTTTTTTTTTTTTTTTTTTTGCGGTACTGGGGATCGAACTCAGGACCCTGCGCTTGCTAGGCAAGCGCTTATTCCACTGAGCTATATCCCCAGCCCTCCTTTGATTCTTAAGGAAGAGGAAGAGCAGGGTTTATTTCACTTAACTTACTAAAAAGTAAACTGAGGCACAAGAAGATTTGTGCAAGTCCCTACAAAAAAAAACAGTTCTATGCACTATTTCTAAGATAGCACCTTCCCTGTCGTGGTATTTGGTAAAATTTATCCAAGAGTCTTAAAGGATCTTGATGGTCTTTGTGTTGTCTAGATTTCTTAATGAACTTTTACTTTTTTCCTAGCGTGGGGATGGAAACTGTTTTACGAAAATTATTAGAAATAGAGTCTGAGCTACAAAGAATGGGAAAATGCTTGACTTGTTTGTGATGCACTAACTCTGTAGGTGAACTTGAGGTCACTCCCAGGAGACTGCCAGCCCAGGAGGTCAAGGCCCTTGTCTGTTTTCTCCAGTAGCATAGTTCTGTGCTGAACAGGAAAAGGCACACATCTCCCAGCAGGATTTGTAAAGGGAAGCACTTTGATTTGTAAATCAGTTACAGACTCCTGCTGAGACCTTGGAAGAGTCACCAGTCCATTCTGGGCCTTAGTTTCCCCAATGAAAGAACTGAATTAGCTGGATTCCCTAAGCCCTTCCGGTTCCGATGGTCTGTGACTCCCAGTCCAGAGCCACTTCCTTCTGACCACAGCGGTCAATCTGCATCCTGCTGCGTAATTGAGAGATAAATCCTCTCACCCCAAGCCCCTAATTCTGTGCAGTACTCTGTGTTTACTTAGAATATGCCCTCGACCTTCACTGTGCATTGACCCCAACTACTGCAGCAGCTCTGTGAATTCTCTGGGAGTGGACAGGAGACTTTGGTTCCAGAAGGAAATGAAAAACAGATCGTTTCTCATGAATTTCAATTGTGTTCCCCAGCAGGCTTCTTCCCTCCAAAAACACCAGGCCCCCAACACCCATTCCAGCTGATTCAGAGGCATCAGGAAGTGAAAATGAGCTTCAGAAAAGTGTGAGCAAAGCTCATGTTATGCAGGAAGTGGAAACAGCACAAAATCAGGAGTGGTGAAAAACAGGAGGCTCCCGGTGCTGGGACAGAGAACGCAAGTGAGCGTGAATGAGTGTGATAAAAGTGCTCTGGAGGTACACAGACAGGGGTCCACATCTGTTGGAAACGTCCTGGTAAAAAAAAAAAAAGTTTGAGTTTACTTTCCCTATAAAGAGAAAAGGTAGGCCTGGAAAAGATACTCATTTACAAAACAAATATTTGATTGAGTCCCTGCAACTTACTAGACCTTAAATTACAGCCACAATGAGGGCCAACAAAATTCCTGCCGGTGTGAGGCTCACATTGCACTGGAGTAAACATACAATAAACACTAACTGCAATGCATAAGCAAGTGATATAGTGAGTGAGAAGTCAACAGGCAAAGAAATGAAGTAGAGCTGGTGAAATGATGTGTGAGAGTTGAGGGGGCTTCTATGATTTAAACATGGTGGTCAAGGTAGGGCTCACTGAAAGGGTGACATTGGAACAAAGGCTGGAGGAGAGGAAGAAGATAACGTAGGAGATGCTTTCTCAGGGAGAGCATCCCAATCAGAGGAAACAGGACGGACAGAGGTCCTCGGGCGGGAAAGTGCCTGGTGTGTTTGCAGAGGGCAAGAATGGCAGAGTAACTGGAGTGCTAAGAGTGGGAGATAAAGGCAGAAACAGTTGCAGGTGGAAAGTGAGGAGGAGGCTGGGAAATACGGTGTCCAAAAATGCTACCAGATAAAGGCAGGCTTTGCAAGCTGCTTTCACATCCAAAGTCTCTGGTAACTTCTTGGTTCCTGGAGGACAATATTAAGGTCCACCTTTTATGCTCATGATAACCATACACCTGGAGACAGGTGTATGTGTGCTTAGAAAAGACTAACAAATAGACTGGGGTGGAGGAAAAGAGCAGAGAAGAGATGTTTCCAGCCACCTTATTGCCCCAACATTCAGATGCAATAGACGTTAATAACTTGAAGAACAGAGACACAGAACATTGCTAAAATAGTTAGGGAGTGATGAGTTTTCATACGATTTGTTCCTAATATAATTTATTTAATTATAAATTTATGAAACTTAATCTCTAAGGATTGTGCTATTTAGTAACAGGGCAGCAAGTTCCTGAAAAGTTGACAGTTGGTCCTGGAGAGCTGGTAGGAATCCCTTGCTCCACAGCTGGGGAGGTTAAAGCGATGTGAACAGAGGGCTGTGATTGGTACCTTGGGTCCTTTAGCCACTGTCCTGCACTTTTGAAGACTGCTGTGCATAGATTTGAGGAGGCAGGATCTGGTCAGGGCAGTGGGTCTTCAATGAATCAGCTCACACATTCTTAGAAACACTACCGGAGAATATTGCCTCAAAGCAGGTCCTTTCTGTGAACATCTAATCACCGCCTCCACTCTAGTCCTGGCTGTCACATACCTTGAGCCAGGCAGCCTCTTCTGCACAAGGACAGAGCAATCTTTTCTTCCGCCCCCTATTCTCTGTTTTCTTGTCCTGAGCTGTTTGAGCCCCAGCCTTTGAGCTGCTGAAGGGATTTGCATGTGAATGAGCGGATCTGAAACCCAGAAAGGATGGGATGGAGGAGTTGGAGCCATTCACCAGCCAGAGAGCATAAATCCTCTCTGGCCCTCCCTCCCAGCCACAATTCCCAGACTCTTCCCGCCCGTCCCCCCGCACTGCCGCTCCCGCTGTGCTGGTGGGCACTGCCGCTTTCCCACCTGCGGGATGCCCGCTTCCCAGGCTCGCGGCAAGACCCCTCCTCTGCCAATGCTTTCTTCTGTATCTGTGTACACTGCCCTTTTCTGTGCAGGGCCCCCTATGAAGGGAGTCCCCCCCTCAAGCCGCAGTGGATTCTTCCACTCTCCACGTGAGAGCACATTCTCAGGCCCTCTCATTCTTTATGGTGTCTAGCCTCTGCGTGAACACAATGCGTTCATAGACCCTGATCTCTTAGGAGGATTTTACTCTGATTAACAACTAACAAATAAAAACACTGTCCTGGGAAGAACAGGACACCAAGACCTTGATCTTGGCTCTGCTGTTGATCGGCCATCTGATTTTCAGTCTCAATTTCTCTAAGAAAGAAAAGGTACAGACTTGAGGGCCTTGGGTGCCTATTCTGCCTCTGACCTCTTATAACTATCTGATTCTAATTATTGAATCACACCTCGCAGTCAGGACATCTGGATTTTTTTCTCAGGTCTACTACTACTAAGCTATGTGGCCTTGAAAACATCCCATTGCCTTTCTGGGCTCAGAATTATAAAGTCTGCCTGATGTTCATTGTTGTTACGATTTCTACTCAGAGCAAATAAAAAAGAGCAGATGAAAATGCTCCATGAAAAAGGGAAAAATTGTTATTATTCACTTTTTTACAGCCAAATGACTTAGGCCAGGATTGGAGCATGAGCCTTTAGCATCTCTTATCCAAAATCAGCTGCAGTCTTAGTTCTGGCAGCTGTGTTATTTTACTTCTTTGGCTTTCAGGAGCACCTGACATTGAGCACACACACACACAGACACCCATATCGGGTGCACCGCCACACACACACTTGTTCTTCTAAACCCAGGTGCTCATCCGTGTCTGGTAGCTTTAATTTCCTCCTACCTGTGCTCCCTCACTGAAATTTGAGACTACCTGGGAAAGTAGCAAGATAGGGCCATTAGCCATTGGCCCAGTCCCAGGAGTCTCTGGATGGACTTTTAATGAGGGTGAGCTCAGGGGCTAGGAGCAACTTACCTGCAAACAGGGGCCCAGCTCTGACTGTGAATCACCTGCCTACAGTCACCCATTTAGAAAAATTATTGGGAGCACAGGGAAGTAGAGAGAGACTCTTGAATGTGAAGCTGTCCTCTGTGGGTCTAATCCTTTCGAGATCCCTTACATGGGACTGATCTTCACTCACAAGATGGGGCTAGTAACATGCTCTTGTCCCTTACCCCCAGGGTGATTGGAAGGCGTGGTAATAGGCAAAGAGCCAAACAGACCTTAAAAAGCATCTGTGAAATGAAGAGGCTGGAGGGAAGGGTGTCTCTCTCAGTTCCCTTCCAGTGTAGATGGCTTCCGTGAGATTAGTAATGAAGCAAAATCTACGAAATAGAAAATATGCAGGAAAATCATAAGTCTCAAAACACTGGGAGCCCAGGAGGACATCGTTTCTCGGGCTTGGTCTCAGAAGTCCTGCTTTCCTCACTTTCCCCAGGACCTATCTTAGTGTTTTAAATATATTGATGATTCACGTCATATGTGCAACAGTCCTATGACAAAGTTCCTTTATTTTTGCTGGTTTGCATGTGAGAAAATCTATACAGGGAATGTATTTGTTTTGTAGGGTTGCCATAACAAATTACTATAAACTAAGTGTTTTTAAAGACCACGAATTTATTATCACACAGTTCTGGGGCCTGGAACTCTGAAATCAAAGTATCCACAGGACCATGCTTCCTCTGGGTTATCTAGAGGAGACTCTGCCTCTTCTGGCCTTCTAGTAGTTTTAAGTAGTCTTTGGCATTCCTTGGTCTATGGCACCAAAACACCAATCTCTACCTCTGTCTTTGAATGGCCTTCTTCTCCGTATGTCTTTGTGTCTATATTTCCACCTTCTTATAGGAGCATTAGTCATTGGCTTAGGGCCCATCCTAATGCAGTATGGTATCATCTTAGCTTGATTCCCGTATAAGGTCAGATTCAGAGACACCAAGCATTGAGACTTGAATATATACTTTAAGGAGCAAAATTCACTCCACAACATAGAGAATTAAAGTAGTTTTCCTCAACATCTAATAGCAAATATCAGCTGCAATCAATACAAAAATGAAGTCTCACATGATCCAGCCTCAGCACAGGGTTGTGTCTTAAGCGCAGAAAACTTAAAACATGGAAACAAGTCTACAGCTTCACCCATTCTCCTAAAAAGAGCGAACAAGGCAGAGACATGCAAGTTTTTTAAAATTTTTTTATTTTAAAGAGAATAAAAATTTTAAAACAATAAAAGTGATACAGAACTTCAAAATAAGATGGTAGGAAATTAACCATGACTGTTATATTACATATTGTTATCTTCAGAGTAGTTGTTCAGATTACCAGATATAGGCATGCAAAACTGATCAAACAATTAAGCATTAACTGTTCTTTTCAATAAACCGATAGAAATGAGCAGGACAATTATCTTAGTTATTGTGTGTGTGTGTGTGTGTGTGTGTGTGTATGTGTGTGTATTCTCTTCCTTCTTTCTTTTCTCCTTTCCCCATCCTAGTTGTTCTTTCCCTTTGAGCAGTTTCTTTTCCCTTCACAATATCTATTGTACCTTTTAGGTTTTATGTACTCTTTCAGGTTCTTACACCAGGGAGACAATATGATGTTTATATATGTGGGTCTGATTTATTTCACTTATGAATATGGTCTCTAATTGCATCTATTTACCTATAAAAGCCTCAAGTTTATCTTTATTTATAGCTGAGTAATACTCCATTGTATGAAAACACCACATCTTTTTTATCCATTCCTCGGTTGATGGACATTTGGGTTGTTTCCAAGATTTAGCTATTACAAATTGTGCTACTATAAACATGGGTGCACATATACCCCTGTGATATAATGTTTTCAATTCTTCTGAGAAAATACACAGAAGAGGAATAGCTGGATCAAATGGGGACTATACTCCTAGTTTTTTGAGGAATCCCCACACTGATTTCCATAGGGGTTGTACCAGTCTGCACTCCCACCAACTGTGGAGAAGGATTCCTTTCTCCCCACAGACTTGCTAGCATTTAGCCAACTGTCCCTCAGACAAAGGACTTCTATCTAAGACATAAAGAATGAAAAAAGAATCAGGCCCCTAAAACTCAAAGACCCAATCAAATAATGGGGATCTGAGATGAATACACACTTCTCAGATGAAGACATACAAATGGCAAATAAATACATAAAAAAATGTTCAACATCATTAGTCATTCAAGAACTGCAAATTAAAACAACACTGAGATTCCATCCAACCCCAGAAGCTGTCATGAAGAAATCAACCAACAGCATCCATAAGTTTTCAAATGTCCAGTATCTATCCTTTCCCTACCATTCACCCTAGGGCTCTTCCCTCAGTTTTCTTGAGCTTCAGGCTAAGAAGGGCTTCTAAGTCTTTCCTCATCCATCTCTTATGCACACTGACACACTCCCCATTGGACTTCACCACCACAGAAACTACTGCCTAACATAAGGCCTTCCACTATACAGTGCCATATGGAACTTTCGTAACTCTGTGTTTCTTGATCATATGATCAGAACTTTCTTTTTTTACTCTGGTTACAAGGCAAAGATTTTCACCTCTTTTTCAACTTTATTGGGACCCAAAGACTAGGAAAAGAATGAATGCCCAAGTCCTGTGAGCAAGGTAAGACTGTGGTGATGGCAAGAGATGAAGGACTGGGAACTTCCAGGCTGGCTTATTGGCCCCTCCTTGTGTTCCCTTGGCTTGTTGAACAGAAGTGATTAATTTCATACCACTAGGCAGAAGATAAAGGGATGCATTTTGGGCCCCAACTTTCCTTTAAATATAAAACCGGAGAAAGAAGAAAAATGACCTACAGTTCCACTAGTCGTTGTTAGTGGTTTGAACTAATTCTTTCTACTGTGTGTGTTCAGTGCAAGATTCCAGCATAGGTGTGATTATACCACATGTACAGCTTTCCTGCTTTCTCACTTACTTAGAGTCACCTACTAAGAACAGACTCAGATCATTGTAAATTCTCCTTTAATGTGATCATTAGTGGCTGCCTGACATTTGCTTTTAGAGCTAATTTAACTATTACTCTAGAATTGGATATCTACATTGTTTCTATTTTTCCATTACCACACAAGGGCAGACTGGAAAGTATGGTGTGCATTTAAATTTTAAAAACTCACTGCAGTAAAAGACACATTGCCGTTCACCCCCCTTAGAATACTCAGCCTCTCTTCGAACACACTTATCCCGCTGCTTGTCATGCTTTCTGAAGCAGTTCTAGAAGTATTCTTTCATGAGTGCCTTTACAAGATGTGATAAAAAATATGGTATAAATGCCATTTGGTGGAAAAGGAGACTCGTAAAAACATGGTGGTTTGTTCTTACCCACATTATTCCCTGAATCTGGCATCATGCAACTTCTGGTTCTTCCCCAAATTACAAATGACCAGGAAAGGTAAACATTTTGAATCAACTCAGGACGTCAAGGCAGCCATGAAAGCACAACTCATGTATGACTGCTATAAATATCTTTGTCCATGAAAGCTTTTCTCATGTTTGGAATATTTCCCTCTAGATTATATTCACAGGTATGAGACCAAGGGATAACTTTCTAAGCCAAGCATAATCCAAAACTACCCAATCTATTTTAGAAGATATGAAGCTTTTTTCTCTGTAGCTGATGGTTAAAAGGTAGTATAAATTTTGGCATCCTCAGGGGTAAAATATGATAAAGACTATGTGATTTTTCAAGGTTCCTTGAACTCATTATGATATGCAAATTCTCACTTACAAATGTCAGTCTTACTCATTGACCCAAATCATTTCCTTACCCTCACTAAAAGTTACCTATTATTGTGTAAGAAACTACTCCAACTCATAGTAGTTAAAACAGCATCTGCTTTGCTGCTCATAACTGTGGTTAGGAATTTGGTGTTGCTCAGTGGGATGACTTTCTGCTGGGCTTCCTGTGCTTATTCATGTGGCTACCATTCTTCCAAGGCCGACTGAAGTACAAAGGTCTATGGTGGTCTCAGTCATCTGTCTAGTGGTTGGTGGTGAATGTCAGCTCACTCACTTTACAATCTCAATTGGATGGCTCCTCTGTAACCTATGTGGGCTTAGATACTCCACTAAACCTCCCAGGGCTTCTATACACAGTGGCCTCAGGCCAATATACACATGAAAAAGAGTGTTAAAGAAAAATTTATTCAGTGAAACTAGTTGAAGGACAGTAAGGCAAACTTTATTGAGGACCAGCATGACAGTGTAGGACACATGGCAATGAGACTCTACAGTAGGGAGAAAGCTTATATTCAATTTTAAATACAGCATAGGTAAGTGAGAATTTATGATCAGGGAACAGGAAGTCAGCAGATGGAAAGTTACTTGGAGAAAACATCAAGGTTAAGGAGAATAAGATTTATGCTGAAGATAGGCTAGACATAATAAGACAGCACCAGGAAAAAGGGAGCACTGGAGGGGATGAGAAACCCAATGGGTTCTCAGGGTGATCATACCACGGGTGGGAACTGGTTCTTACCAAACTGATTTAGCAGAGGTCTTTGCTAATGCTGGAGTTTACAAGGAAGTATATAGATGGGCCTAGAAAAAAGTTCAGAAGTTTGACTAAAGTTTGGACAAGTGTAAGATCTTTTTCAATAACTGTAAGGCTCTTCAAGACCTTAGTTGGCAAGTTAGATACCACTTCTAACACATCATAGGCCTTTCTGTCAAAGAAAATCACCAAGCTGGTCAATTCATGAGCAGCAAAGTCACATTGCAAAAGGATCTCCGTATTGGAATGAAAGCAATTATGCTAATTTTTTAAACAGTATGCAATATCTTTTGGACAAGATAACTTGTCTTTCCCACATTTCACATACGCTCTTTCCCTCTTCCACAAAAGGTTCATTGCATTAGCATGTCAGGGTGAAAGTCCAGGATCTCGTAATCTAAATTAGGTTTAGAAGCAGATGTGATATCAAGGATATGGCTACTTAGGCACAGTACCTTCTGTTCCAGGGATCTCTGAACCCAAGAATATCATTATTTTCCCTCCACATACTCAATATCTTCTTGTCTTGATGAGATATGAATAAGATAACCACAGTAGAGGTGCCATTGACAAATGGGGAGGATGAAAAGCATGTAAAAATTACTGGCCCATCGTAATTCTGAAATTCAGCCAGGTCCTGTTGTCTTGTCCACAAAGTAGGAATATTCCTTGGTTAGAGCCCATCTCTGCTCCTTGGAAGTGATTCTCAATCAATTGCTCTCTATGTCTCCTGACTCTTGCCTTGACTCTGCCTCTGACTTCTTCACTTCAGCTTCTGAGGCATATCATTGCGAGGAAATGGCTCATGGGTACAGCTGAGTTCTCCCTGCAGCCAACCTTCTGTATGTAGACACCTGGAGCCCAGAGGTCTCTTCTCATTCTGAGATGTCTCAGTCATCTGAAACAGTCCAAATTGACATAACTCCCTTAAAATCTTCCTCGGATTTCCTATATATAAGAATATAGCCTGCTTCTTTAGAAAGAAGAAACCCTAGATTTCTTTTCAAAGCTGGTTTCTTCACTGTGGAGGGTATGTCAGGACCCTTAAGATTCTCATATACCTTTTGGTCTGCTGATAAGGAGTACTAGGCATTGCTGTACTTGCTATATACTAAAAAGATTCTTCTAGCTATATTTTAAAAGCCTTTTGCTAATGGAAAGACTATTTTCCAGTGTTCTGTCCAGAAGTCTCCTTAGCCAGATTCATGAGTTCATTGTGCTCAGTTGCTTACTTTCTAAGTTGCTACAATCAGTTCTGTAAGTTGTTTCACCACTACAGAACTCAAGTGTCCTTTTTCAAGACTGCTATAGCCATTTTCTCACCATTTTTCTAGCACCCACTTGTTAGCCAACCCTCAGACCAAGGGCACATATTGTAATTTTTGTCAGTGAAGCACCCCACTTCTGGTACCTGTGACCCTATCAGAGTTCAAACACCAAAGCAGAATCTCTATTAGTATTAAGAGGTAACGGATATTTGTGGACTTTAGGACTCATACAATCATGAAGTGAATTGAGGATGTAAATGTTGGGGATGGGAAGCTAGAGAACCACAGAAAAAATCACCACCAATTAACCTAGAGCCATGGCATGGGTGGAAATGGCATCTCCAAAGACATGTGACAAGTCCATTCCTTGGAAGAGTTGATTCAGGGGTGAGGGCTAAAGTGATACTGTGAATACAAAGCTCATGTGAAGAGATTTCTTAAAGCTATTGGCTCAAAGAAGCTACCAGCTCTGTGGTTCCACATGAAAGCAGCTGGTGACAGCCATGATGGGTCACTAGAGCCAATAGATGAAGGAAGAGCTGGATGCAGAGTAGAGGAAATGGGGAGATTAAAACCTACTGGGCAGTTCTACAACTGTCCAAAACAACCTTCAGGGAGCAAGGACTACTTTCTACCAAACTTGCGCAAATTCCTCATTGGACCCACTCTTCTCTGGACCTACACAGGGAAAGAGATTCTGAGGAATGTATTTCCCATATTAACAAAATGGCGAACAAAATAGTCCAGTACTCACTCTGAATGGGTTCCTAAACTTAGTCAGAAATGTTCTTCAAAGCCCAGAGCAGATTTTGGAAAGACTTCCTGGTGTAGTTTGTGAACATTAATAAGCCAAGTCATGAGTCCAGTACCTGGACTGCAGGAGAGCCTTTGTCTGATGTATTAAAGAAGTGTGGGCTAGGGAATCCAGAGCACCTAAAGGAGCACTGATCAGGGACCCAGAAGCATTTAAAGAGCCCTGGACAGGGTTTGGATGCTGGCTACAACTGCAGACTTGGTCCCACCTCTCACTAAATTCATGCCCTACTCAGTAGGTCAGGCATCATTCACTGGATTCCCACTTACTTTGCCAGTTCACTTAAATCATCTGTGCTTCAGTTTCCTCATCTGTACAATGAGGACAATCACTGCTGAACTGCTGTCTCCATGCTTTCCTTGGAGGAGAAGATTGGGCAACACCAAGCGGTTATGAACTGCTGCTTGTGGAGTGCAGCAGCAGTGGTCATGCGATAGATATTTGCTTAACTTCCTGAGGCCCTATGGCCATTTTGCCTAGAAGGTTTGTGCTTCAGAAAACTCACGGGAAACAAAGACCTGGGATTTTTCTTCTGAGATCTGTTTCCCAGAGCCCTATCCTTAGCAGAGCTCCTCTCCCACACCAGGTAGTAAGAGGAAGCTTGGTTGAGACTCTGAGTGCCTAACTCTACATTATCCCATGAGAAGCTGTTCCTCCACACCACCTCATCCTCCATCCACTCTTTCTACTGGCCTGAATCCTGCTCCCCGACCATTCCACAGCCCAAAGGACATTCTCTTCTCCCTACACTTTTCGTTTACTTGATTTTTGTTTTGCAGTGCTGGGAATCAAACCAAACTGAGAGGCCTTTCCTATACTAAGCAAGTGCTTTACCACTGAGTTACATCCCCACTCCTAAATGTGTCTGGCCCTTCTTAGCTGGATGCAATTTTTACTTTCCTTAAATCCCTGAGGCTTCCCATTTTTCACTGAAGTTGCCATACTTGGACAATACTCTAATGTACACATCTGCGTACTTACATATTCGACTAAATGTCACATTCCCAGAGGCAGGAGATGGGCTTTTTAAACTCATGCCACAAAATAAGCAATTTTGAGCATCCTCCTCATTAAAGTCCGGACAGAATTTGGTGCATAAATATTTGTCGAATTGAGTTAATAGAAAACAAATTGAGTACATGTAAGCACATGTTGGTGCCCTAAATAACAATAGTCTGCAAGGACACTGCTGCCCACAATAAGAAGTAGAAAAATGAAATATCTATGATCCTCCGCCACATGGAATCTATTGTTATGAATTTGGGGATGTCACTCAATAAGCTCCCTCCTCCATGTTGATACGAAGATCCCAGAGATAGGACAGTCCAAACACAGTGCCTATGCTTAGAGGAAAATGATCTTTGCGGAATTTTATAATCCACAGCAAGGGATACAAATATTAAGCAGGGCTGGTGACCCCTCTGTTTAGGTTAGGGCTAGTGCTGTCACTGAGCCACATCCTTTCTGGGAAGCAATCCATGCTCCCAAGATAAGGTTTCCAGAGGCTCTTGAGCCAGGAAAATTGTTTAAGCAGGCATCTGTGTCTTTTGTCATGTACTCTCTGGGTTGGTGTGGTTCCTTCCCTCAGTCTCAGGACAGTTCCAAAAGCAAAAATGGTATCAGAAACTGCTGTTATCTTTCTACTGTTGCTTCCTTTTCTGGGCCTCAGTTTCCTCTAGAAAGGGAATTGGAATAACTTTTAAAGGTTCCTCCCAGCTCTGCTTTTCCAAAATTCTATTCTGGGCTACAAGCTGAATTGCCAGGGTGCTGGGCTACTGTCCTTGCTTCCTCTGCTTCTAAAAGTTTATGTGACTCAGTTTTGCCATGGCTCTCCACTGAGGCATGCTTCCCTATTCTCTAGAACAGTGTAGCTCTGCAGGTGATGACTATTTATCTGCCATGAAAAAGTCCTTAAACTCAGAAGCTTCAAGAAGTGAAGACATTATCACAGGTGCTCAGTAGGTCTCTCTTTATTCCAAATGATCTCTGGTTCATTTTATTTAAAAATGTCCATGCTCAAATACTACAGAAGCCAAGAGGCTCTAAGGATGCCAAGTTATAGGAAGGAGGGTGCTGTACCTGGAACTGTTAATGCTGAAGGCATGAGGACAGAACGATAACTGAGTTTGTGTTGCATAGACACAATCACAGACAAGCTCAGCACTGTCAAGGGCATCAGCAGGCAGCAGCAATCTGTTTGTTGAAACTCCTACTCACCATCTTCTGGGTGGTTTATTTCATCTATGGTGATGCTTACTGGTTAGAACACTAGTTTTTCAGATTTAGAAGGAAACTGAGATCTCAGCAAGGTCCAACTCCTTTTTACGGATGTATAACTGGGTGCTAAAGTGGGGGCCATGATGTAGTAGTTTGTGGTAGAATAAGGGCCTCTAACCACTGGTAAATAACAGGTCCATACACCTTAGAATACTCCAAGTAAGAGCTCACTAAGATAGTTAATCCTTGGATGCTCAATGAGTAACTTGGTCCATGCAGTTACCTATAGAAGAAGTCCCCCACAAACCTCATCCTAAATATATTTAGTCTTCCGATCTATTAAATTCCTGCAAGAGAAGTTTAAGTGGTTTCTCACTCGGAACACATTAAAAATAAACCAAAAAGTACAACTACTAGACTGATTTAAAAAACAGAAAAAGAATACTACATAAATGAGACATACAAACTGCCAAGACATACACTCTGACAACATTTCACAGAAGACAATATCACACAACATGGTATCCAGAAGAATCTCCCTTTAATACTATATCCTGATAGCTGAAACTCCTAAGAATGTCCCTGGGTCACCAAGAAATTGTTAGCATGTTTCATGTAAGAAAATAGAGATTTGTATAAAGCACTTTTTATAAGGAAAGTGTTGCATCAAAAGAAAAAAAACTTTAAGAGATTACACAGTTAGACTGTCAGCTCCCTAAAAACCTTGGTTAACCAAAATAACATCACAGCTCGGTTGTTCAAAGTGGCATTTCAGCTGTATGAAGAAAGGCACATTCTAGACTAAGGAGGCTGCTGTGAATTCCTTGGTATCTGCAAAGAAGAAGAACAAATAGCAAAACCATGATCTCATTTTCTGTTTACACTTCCATTCCCAATGTTAGTGATTAATTATCCTTGTGTTTTCTTGCCAGGGCAAAATGTTTTTCTTTAAAACGCCTTCTTATTTTAAATAAATAAACCATTAGTTTCAAGACAGAAGTGTCAAATGTCAAGGTACTTCTGACATACTAAATTAATGAATGAAACAATGAACTTAATAGAAGCTACTTAGAGACAGACAGCCTTTAGGAACTTTCCTTTAATGACTTACCATTCTTTGTAAGATTTTCACATGTATCTTGCCTAAAGCAACACTCCAAACATTACTAGCACAACTACAAGCTTTAAAAAACCCAGTTAGGTATAAGATGACAAGACCAGTGGATAGGTCAAGAATTCCTAGTCAAACTAAACTCACCAGCCAGCCACCCAACATGCAGCCCAAGCCAGACCCCTACAATGAGCTTTAGGCAATCGTCCCAGGATCTCTGGTTTGCTCACTGAATTCCCCTGGGCCTTCCAGATCTTTCAAAGTTAGAAATTCTTTCAGGAGGTAGACAAATTTTTTTTTTTGCATCTGGTCAGAACACATACAGAGGCACCATTTCTAGATGAATTCGATATACTTTGTACATTGTAAAGACTACCTATTAAATACAGTTCTCATTACATGACTTCCTATTGAGAAGTTTTTAGTATCTTCCACTTATAGAAGTAGTGGTATCTACAGTCAATCATATTCTACTATTCCCATATCCACCCCTCCAACAATTTTAACAGACTCCCTGACTTTTTATAGTTCTTAGAATGGGTCTGCACCTTTAGATCTTGTTAATAAGTATTTACTGGATAACTACCATGTGCCAGGTCCTCTCTCGCCCCATGAGGACATATCTATAAGAACTGTCTTACTTTCCTACTGTTTATGTTCTAGTGGGGATTTTCACCTCCTTCTGACTACCTGTAATGAAGTGCTTGTCGTGCTACATCGTAGCTCCCTTTGTGTCTGCTTTCCTCAGCTTGAGCACTGCAGTCCTATAAACAGCCCCATGTCTTCTCATTTTCCAACACTCCCATCTCATGCTGTGCTCAGCGGCTGGCACACATTGGAAGCTCAATGAATGACTTATATTGTGTATCAGGTTTCTTTCTTTGGAAATATAGTCTATCTCCATTGTATGTAGAATCTGCCTCCAAGGTATCTAACTCTTGTTAAATTTTAACGTTGAGTTATTTTCAATAAGTAAGCCATTTGGTTGGGAACAGGAGTGACAAATACCAAGCGATGTCTGAGGAAATGAAACCAAATGAATAAAACCGATCTGATGAGCACCCTGCCTTAGCCTGTCACGTGTCTCTCCTCAAACCCAAGAACGCCTAACCCTCTTTCTTTAAGTTTCCCAGTGTTCCTAGTCTACTTGTACACAATCCTTTCTTCTTTCCTCCCGGAGATCAGGAGAAAAGCTAAAATGTGAAGCGCTCACCTTGTTCCCTTTCACTTTAACCTCAAAGGTAGAAACTGAAGACCAGGTGCTGGCAACCTTCTGTGGGAGGGAGACCACAGACACAGAGCAGACCCCAGGCCAGGAAGTGGTCCTCTCCCCTGGCTCCTTCATGTCCATCACTTTCCGATCAGATTTCTCCAATGAGGAGCGATTCACAGGCTTTGATGCCCACTACATGGCTGTGGGTAAGTTGGGGAACTGGGTGATGCACCCCTTGGACTGACTTTCTTTGTAAAGATGAAAACAGCTTTGTGTTCTCTCCTTGGTAGTGAACATCTATATACTCACCATATAGACATTACCGTTTATTTACTACTGCACTCACTCTAACACATATTTATCTGAGTTAGCTTTCCTGCTACTGGGACATAACACCTGATATCCACAACTTAAAGACATTAATTTCATTCAAGCTTGGGAGATTCAGTCCATGGTCTGCTGGCTTCAAGGCAGGAAGTTCATGGCAGAAGGGTTGTGAAAGAACATTAGTTCATGGCAGCTAGAAAATAGAGCAAGGGAATAGCTCCAGAGAAGAAGAGACCAAGAACCAAGCATAGACACCAAGGCTAGCCTCCATTGTCTGCCTAAACACATCTACACATGTCTCCACCAGCCCCCCCAGGGGAACCCCAAAGCCAATCAAGTTGAACCTCCACCCTCACCACCACATCATCTCCCTATCCTCTGTTCATTCATCCATCTTTTTTGATTCACTCCAAGTGACTGTAGACATCAGTGCTCTACTTCCTAGATACTTCAGCATGCCTATATTTTGTTAAGTTCCACAGAGCTTTTTTTAAGTGTGGAATTTACATTTAGTGAAATACACAAATCTTAAGTATACATTTGTTGAATTTTAATGTTCTGTATTTGCATAAAATGCAGCCCTCTATCAAGAAAATAATTTCAACCTGGATACTTCCCTCATGCTCCTGCCCAGTCAATCCTTGCTCCCAGTTCCCTTACAGCAAACAGTTCTTCCAACTATTTAGCCATAGATTACTATGTCTCTTCTGAGACTTCACATAAATGAATACATTTATGTGAACAATAGACTTACAGGATCAGGGTTCTTTTACTCAGCATAATATTCCTCATTTTGTTGCATGTATCAATAATTTATTCCTCCTCCTACTAGAGTATCATTCCATTGTTTGATGGCTGGGGATCTAGCTCAGTGGTATAAGTGCCTACCTGGCAAGTACAAGGTTCTGAGTTCAATTCCCAGTACCACACACACAAAAAAACCACTGACCCATTGTATGACTGTACCATAAATCTTTTTTATCCACTATCTTATTAATGACCACTTGGTTTCTACTCAGTTTTGACCCTGATTATTAAAGTTTCTATGAACCTTCTGTTTTATTTCTTTCTGTGAACATATTTTCATTTCTTTTGAGTAAATATCTAGGAAAATATTAAGGGGTCATGGGGTAGCTACGTTTAGTTTTACAAAAAAAAATTGGACCTTTTCCAAACCAATGACATCATTTTATATATATCCATGAAGACATGGTGTGGCTGGGGCTGGGGATATAGCTCAGTTGAATAAGCGCTTGCCTGGCAAGTGCAAGGTCCTGAGTTCAATCCCCGGTACCACAAAAAAAAAAAAAGACGTGGTGTGGCTGCTCTTTATCACCACCATCATTAAATGCTGCCCATTTAAAAATTTTAGCCACTCTGATGGGTAGGCAGTGGTAGTTCACTATGGTTTAAATTGCATCCCTTGATGACTATGGTGCTTGGCATACATATATTCATATGATTTTTGTTCATTCATATGTTCTTTAGGCAACATGTATATTCAGATACTTAGGATAAGTCTTGAGACATGTTAGAGAGAAGTAAAAGAAGAAGAAAGAAGAAAGGAAAGGAAAGAAATGAAAGGAAACGAAAGGAAAGGAAAGGAAAGGAAAGGAAAGGAAAGGAAAGGAAAGGAAAGGAAAGGAGAGACAGAGAGAGAGCGAACATGGAGTATAAGTTAAAATCCCAAGCTCCAAAGCCCACCCACCTGTATTCTCTGTGTCTCATTCCGTCATCTATAAAATGAGGACAGTAACAGCCCTGCTTCCTAAGATTTTTGCTTGGCACAGTAATTACCACCACTGTTAGAGAAGTCTTGTCACCATGAGTCAAGTTGCCTAGGTTGAAGCCTGGCTGACTGTCTTTGGGGTAAGTTGCCTAACTCCTCAGAGTTCTGGTTTCCTTGCTTGTGAAAGGAAGATAATGACCACCCCTGGGCCTTGCATAAAGACAAAGTGAAAGAAATCGTGAACCTCCTGATAATGAGTGAGCACCTCAACTAAGTCCTCTATGCATGTTAGTTCTCATCTCCAGCATCATGCATGCATTTATTGACTGAAAGATACCTGCCCCACAGATGTGGATGAGTGCAAGGAGAGAGAGGACGAGGAGTTGTCCTGTGATCACTACTGCCACAACTATATTGGCGGGTACTACTGCTCTTGCCGTTTTGGCTACATCCTCCACACAGACAACAGGACCTGTCGAGGTAAGGCCTGGGGATAATTCTGTGCATGGCTATGATGTGCTACACCTTCCAGTAGGAATCTCAGAGGAAAGAGAGAGACACATTAGGAACAACTAAAGATGAAGTTGGAGGTGCAGCTCAGATACCACATACTCGGAAATGCTGAGATGCTCTCCCAGCTTGGAAGCTTGGGCTTCAGTTCTCCGAACACTGCATGAGGGAAACTCTGAACATTAGGCTGTCTTTATTCCTTTATTCCTGGGCGGTGTTGCTGCTCCATAGATCCCTGACTCCTCTCCTACTCCAGAGAGTCAACCTGGGCAAGTTTGGGAGAAATTTGGGTTTCAAAGTCTTTGTTTTCTGAGCCATAAACTATGCTTCCTAGCAGTTCCTTTTTCTCTTTTCTAAATTCATCTATGGAAGAGAGACTCTCAGTCCAAAAGAAAAAATGAAAGAAGCAAAGATGGACACAGCAAGACAACCTCCCATTCCTCCTATCTTTCTTTATTTTCATCTCACATCATCAGGGCTCCTGTGCTGTTCTCTTGGGCTGGGGCAAGGACACAGAAATGGAAGGTGTGTGAGTCATCCTTACTCTTAATGGGACACAGTATGCAACACCCACAACTGAAAGGAGGAAAGGTGTAATTTGGCTCACGGTTTTGGAAGTTTCAGTCCATGGTTGGTTGGCTCCAGTGTGGAAAACAGCATGATGGAAGGATATGAGGTGCAAAGCTGCTTAGTTTATGGTGGCCCAGAAGAAAAGCAGGGGAAGCAACACCAGAGGGGAAGGGGGAAGGAAGGGACCAGATATAGACAAAGCCACACCCGCATGACCCAAACAGATCACTATGTCAATCCCACAGACAAACAAGTTACCAACAGAAGTGTTCAGCCACTTTGCAGAAGCAGTGCCCTTTTAAAGGGGTAATAGCTACCTAAGAGGGATAATAGGCACATAAATTGTTAGATGCAGCAAATGTGACTTTCACGACATTTATATAAAGAATGTGTGGACACAGTACAATCAGATCTGAGCTGGCTGGGAGAAGCGGGCAAATGCTTCCCACAGATTGTGTCCCTTGGCAGGGATGAAAGACAAGGAGAGGGAGGGGATTCCATCCAGGGACAGCAGCTTCTGCAAATATTTCGAAGTGAGATCAAATTTGGGGCATTTGGGGAACTCCGAGGAGCTTAGTGTGATCCAGGGTGAGGGCTCTCACTGAAAAGCTACTTCAGCCATCCCCTGAAGAAGGCAAAGCTAGAGACAGTTTTCTTTCTCTTTCAAAAAGGGCCGCTTGTTTCTGAATAAAGCCTATCTTACCTGTCAGTATAAAGCAGTATAAAACAGAAGAAACATGTGGGATTATAGAGGTTTATATTTTGTGTTGTTTTATTCAGTTTTAAGTACATACAATGTGTGGAGTAGACTAAGGGCTCTGAAAGCTGAGGCAGAGCAGGGCTCATCAATTTTTTTTCACCCCTGTCCCTCGGAGCCTCCCTTTCATTGGTACCACAAATATGCTGTACATGTGTTTATGAACTGAGTGTCTACCTATGCCTTCTACATAAGATTAAGACCTCTCCTCTCCAGGACCAGTTCTGGCCCTTTGGGGATGAGGGTGAGCCCCATGAGAATGTTTGTGGTGGAAAATGAAAACAAATGGGGATTCAAGGTACCTCCATCTAAACCTTCTGCAGCCCACAGCTGCGGACTTTCAGTCAGCCGTGCTCCTCTCACTGGGCTACAGTTTTCTCATTTGCAAATGAGCAGGGATGAACAAAGACTTAGAAAGCATGAGTATGTAGCGCTTGCATGGGTCAGCCCAAGGGCACAAGTTCATCGGCAAATAAAGACTCCTCACATGGCTAAGTCATGGCCAGCTTCCGAAGACACTGGGCTCTTGGTGCAGTAAATGAAAAGGCAAACAAAACTGGCCTCATAGAACTCACAGTCTAGTGGGAGCAAAGAAATCAGCAAGTGAATGAGACATAATGCCCGGTAGTAGACAGCACTGTGAAAAAAACGAAAGGAGGGCAGGGCTGGAGAGTGAGGGACCTGTATTAGATAGAAATCAGGGAAGGATCTGAGCAAGACCTAAATGAAACTAGGCAAAGGGAAAAACAAGGCCAGAGTCAAAAACGCCCCCATGACCACTCCATCTCGAAACTCTCCTTTCTTAGAATCACTACCTGCCCCCTACAAATGCCAGAGAATCTGATAAGAATGGTTGTCACATGGGTAAACAGCTCTGTGTAGAGGCTTAGAAATTCAGCATTGGAACGTTGACTGCAGCTTACGAGGCATACACCACTCTGGTTAAATCGCTTTCCTTCATGGAGATTCAGTTTTCCATTTGTGAAGTGGGGATGCTGATTCCTTCCCTGCTTACCTCATGGGGCCGTGAGCAAAAGCACATAGTGAAAGACAAGGAAGGGTTTGCTGCTGCTGTGGCCCCGGTGTGCCATCTTCCCCATATGTTTCCCACAGTGGAGTGCAGTGACAACCTCTTTACCCAGAGGACCGGCCTGATCACCAGCCCCGACTACCCCAACCCTTATCCCAAGAGCTCTGAATGCTTCTACACCATTGAGCTGGAGGAGGGCTTCATGGTCAGCCTGCAGTTTGAGGATATTTTTGACATTGAGGACCATCCTGAGGTGCCCTGCCCCTATGACTTCATCAAGGTGAGCTTGCAATGGACACTTATTCTGGGGATGCTGGGAATTCTGGACTGTACTGGGAAAATTGACATGGGCTTTTCATGTTCTCACAGGAGAAGGATCCAAGCAGCTACTCCTCCCACCTGCAATTACTTAAAATAACAGTTACCAGCTTAACCAGATCCAGTCTAAGGACCTTACCCAAAATACACTAGCTCCCTGGTCACCAGAATGGTTTGAATTGTAGAGTCATAGGGACAAGTGTGCACTCTGGAAAGACCCCTTGGAGGCAGACTCAATTCATAGGTGTGCCGCCTGCGTGGTCACCTAGGACCCTATACTCAGAAACAACCCAGGCTTTAATGTTCCATGGTTGCTGTCTTGTATTTCTCAATACAATTCGAACAAGGAATCCCTGTTTTCATTTTGCACTGGATCCTATAGTTATGCAGCTGGGTCCTGCTTTGGGAAGGAGTTTGTACACCAGGCAAATAAAGAAATTAAAAAATGCCACAGGCCAATAACTGTTCATATTGTAACTATCCCAATAGTATAGTTGAGATGCAAAGGCAGCCTGAGAGCAAGCTATGACTGGGATAGCAGGAGAGATATTTTTTTAGATATGTAGGAAGTAAAATCAGCAGTTCTTAGAGAATGACCAGCTGAGACATCAAAGTGGAACTGAATATTGGGATCTGATCTCAGGAGAGATGGTGAGCTGGGAAAAAAGTGGGTCCCACCATGTGCATGAAATAGGGGCTGTGTAAGCCATGTGATGCAGGGAGAGCCACCCTGAGGAGGGAAAAGATGCCAGCTATGACACAGTAAGTTCAAAGAGGTCAACAGAAAAAAGGGAGCTCACAAATGAGATCAGGAAGAGTCATAAAATGAGACATACACAGGAAGCTATCAGGATGGAAGCGGCAGAGATAGCTAAGAATCTGTGAAAGGAAATTCAAGAACTTAAAGCTGGGACTGTCCTGGAATTAAATTCCAAGGATAAGAGGCAGCGTGGCTGCAGGTGCGATGGCAGCACAAAGGGTAGAGGCTTTTTTACTGCTGTGTGGTTAACTGCCACCAACGTAACAGTTTACAACAACTCTCACTACGCTGTTCTGCAGATCACAAATAATAGCGGGCTCAATTAGGTTCTCTACTTTGGGTCACATGCAACCGAAAGCAAGGCATCAGCTGGACAGGGCTCTTACCTTGAGGCTCTGCAGAAGATTCCACTTTCAAGATTGTTTAAGTTGGCAGAGTTTGGTTCCTTGCAGTTGTAGGATGGAAGTCACATCTTCTTGCTGATTGTGAGCAAGGGTCTCTCTCGGCATCCAGAAGCTACTCTCAGGTGCATCTGTGTCACTCCCTGGAAAATCTCTTTTGCTAGGGGATTTGTATTATAATCATATTGTGTTATAATATAATCACAATGTAACACCAGGTGTGAACATCATAGGGATCTTCTAAAATTTCTGGTTACCGCACATGGCATCCCAGGAGCTTTGCATGGGAGCCTCATTGAGACACTTCACATTTTGAGGCTTCACTTTTCCTCCTTGTGCATGAGAAGAGAAAGATGTCAGTCAGCAGTGTAGAAGTCACCAAATTCCAGCTAAAGAGCCCTGGTCCTCAGAGACAAAAGGAAAAGGAATCAAACATACAGGAAGCACCCAGGACCAGTAGTTAGGGACTCTGGGTCAGTTATTGATTTCTTTCCTTCTACATTGCATCAATCCTAATCCAAACCCTAGTACCTCTCTTGCTCAATTGTAAAACTTCCCAACTGGTTCTCTCGCTTCTGACCTTACTGCGTCATTGGTTTTTCCCATAGCATCCAAAGTTATAATGACTCAATCATGATTACACTTGGAATTAAACCTAAATTTCTCAACACAGCATGGTCCTCACCTGCCTTCCCAACCTCATGTCATGCCACTTTCTCAGGCCCAGCCACGTAGCTTCCTTCCCACCAAGCTCATTCCACCTTTGCCCTTGACCTTCGCATATGATGCTTTCTCTGGCTGGAAAGTGCTTCTCCTACTTTTCACATAACAGGCTGTCACATCAATGTCACTTCATCAGAAGGCCTTACATGACCACCGATTTAAAGTTGTAAGCTATTATATTACTGTCCACTGTATAAATGGTGGGTTCTATAGATTGGGGAGATTTTAATCAATTTGAAATATATGGAATATAGTTCTATCATATAACAGGCTACACTTGCTTTGTGGGTTGTTTATTGTTGATTCCTCCACCTACACCGGAGGTCCATGAAAAGCAGAAACCTTCCATGTTATGTGCTGGACAAGGCACTAACCTTCTCTGAGCCACAATTCATTCATCATTAAGCAGATTATTAACTTGCCCTGTCCACTCCCTGGCCATTGTAAATTCTAAACAAGAGAGTAGAGCTGAAACTGTGTGGTGATTGGCACAGCCTCTGAGGAACACAAGGGAATGCTGTAGATTCCCATCATGGTTTCCAGAAAACCCCAGAGTGCAGTGCAGTAGCGCTGTTCCTCTGCCAATCAGATGTAACTTTCTCTCTGCCTACATTGCTTTCCTTAGATTAAAGCCGGCTCCAGTGTTTTGGGGCCCTTCTGTGGAGAGAAGGCACCAGAACCCATCAGTACCCAGAGCCACAGTGTCCAGATCCTGTTCCACAGCGACAACTCAGGCGAGAACCGCGGCTGGAGGCTGTCCTACAGGGCCGCAGGTAACCTCTGCCCTGCTAGGGACTACTGAACCATCATGCTCAGCCCTCATAAGGAGGGAGGTTATGGGAGGACACAGTGCAGCTCAGGACTCCTCTGGGGGCCTGGTGCTACTCCTGGCTGAGTAAATTGGGACCAAGCCACAGGTTCCCTCCTGCCTTAGTTTCCCGCTGATAAAAGGGAGTGAAGGGGAGCAATGATGTTATGTTTGGACTAGATTGGTAATTTTCAAAACTGGCTGTACTTCAGCATTGTGTGAGGAGATTAAAAAGAGAAATCTTGTTTCCTGAACCCTACCCTCACACCCTCACATGGTGATTCATTAGGCCTGCAGAGGGGCTTCCTGCTCCAGCCTTCTCTAAATCTGGGACTGGAGTTTAGGTGTGGCTTGAAGCCGGAATGTATGATTACTATGTTCTGCCTCCCTGTAGGCCCCTAGACTGACAAGGCACAAAAGCCCCACTTCTAGTGTTCCAAAGCAGCCAGTCCTGGCCCAAATTCTGATAGAGCCATTGGACCCCAGAGTTGTGTACACTCAAGGAAAAAGAGGGTGGACATCAGCTCAGCACAACTGGTCTGCTTCACAGGCCATGAGACCCTCACTCTGTTTGCATTGTCTCATCTAGTACCCACTCCGGGAACAGGAGTGGAGAGGAAATTAACAAAGGAGTTTATGTAGGAAAAAATATTGGGGTAGGCCCAGGCCTGGAGGCCCTTGTCATAATTCACCTTTAAAGAGAGGACTCAGAAACATATGACCGTATCTCTAATGCTTTAAAGATCAGTGTGAGAAGAAAGCCTCCTTGCAATCGTCCTGGGTGGCCCAGTGAGTAAAACTTACAAGGGCACAAATTTCAGCTGAATAAGAGAACAACGTTCATTTAATCTGAGGAAGCCATGAGCGGAAGGTGCGGGTATGGGAAGGACTGAGCTCCTGGTCACCACAGGAATGCAAATAGGCATCAGGTGTCAGCCTGCGGGATGTTGTAAAGAAAACATCAGACAAGGGTTGCATTCAGTGGCCTTTCGGATTCCTTGCAACCCTGAGTTTGAACAAAATCATGTGGCCAGCCATCTCATTTTGCCAATGTGGAAATGAAAGGGTTGGAAATTGACTTGCTTCTGGCTTCAAAGCAGTGTCCTGTGGGGTCTAGAAAGCCCTCCAATACCCAGTTCTGTTGCTCCCCCCTCACCAGCTCCCCTTGCTTTCTAGGGTCTCACACTTCACTGCAGACTTTCCCTTGTTTTCTCACCTGCTGTCTTTTCATTTGCTTCCCGCCAGGAAACCAGTGCCCAGAGCTACGGCCTCCTGTCCATGGGAAAATCGAGCCCTTGCAAACCACATATTCCTTCAAAGACCAAGTGCTTGTCAGCTGTGACACAGGCTACAAAGTGGTTAAGGTAAGGAGTGGGCAGGCCAGAGAAACTCTCCAGAGCCTCCCACGGCAGATGGGCTGCAGGAACTTGCCACAGTGCTAACGTGGTATCTCCTAGCCACCATATAAGCCTCCCAAAATGCTCCAGCATTTTAAAGCCCGTGTTCCAGGCTTCTTTCACTTGTAGAACTGGCACCAAAGTCTTTTATCAGAGGATGGGCTGGCTTGACTTTAAAAGCTTCAGTCCATATAACTCTAGAATCAGGTCTCAGAACTTTAACCTAGTTCATCAGGTCTATAAGAAAGAGCAGCTTGGGGTACTGAAAAGGGAAGTAGACATTTTAAAGGTAGCCAACAGGCACTACTTACTCCACCACCCTCTGAAACACTGGCTCTTCTAGTTAAAAGTAAAGCAAATCACCTCCCCAGTCTCACTTCAGATCGATTACGGGAGTATCTCTGGGACTGGACCTGTGCTGGGTATGTGTTATATGTTCTCCAGGTGACTGTAAAGTGCAGTCCAGCTAGAGGAGCACTGGTCTCTATGGATCTCCAAGAAGAGCCCCTGGACTAGCAGCCTCAGCATCACCTGGAAACTTGCAGGAAATGCAAATTCTTAAGTAGATCAACCCACTGAATTAGGAACCCTGGGGCAGGGCCCAACGGTCTGTCTTAACAAGCCCTCCAGGTGAAGCTGAATGCTTGTTCAAGTTTGAGACCAGTGTTCTAAAAGAGGAGTTATAGTGGTCCCTTTCCAGATGTCATCTCCATCCAAGAAGTTTATATTTGTAATCCCTTGGACAAATTATTTGCTTAAAGACTACACATCAGCACCTCCACTGGACCCATTTGCATTGCTTAAAGCCAAGTGAAGGGATGAGGAAAAGTCCTAGCCAGCTCTGCACATATCAGTTCATAGAAATAGAACCGGGTTTAACCAAAATGGAGATCATGGCTCTTCTTTCAAGAAGAGGCAACCAGAAGGTGCTCCACAAGGAGTCAAAGCTAAGGCTTTCTCCTTCTAAACGATTTCCCCAACCCTCAAGCTCATGGATGTTGCCCCTTTTCAGAGTATAAACTGAGACATGGAATTCATTGTCCATCTCACCCTGCTCCTCAAGCTTGACCTTGGAGGTCCATGCATGGAAAATCCCTGCTCAGTTCAGCCGCATATGGAGTATGAGTTAGTTTTGCTAGATAACAACCACTGACCGCACTCCCTCTTTTTTCTCTCTGCCTTCTTCTGGTTTCCTCTCAGGGTGATGTGGTGATGGATACATTTCAGATAGAGTGTCTGAAGGATGGGACATGGAGCAGCAAGATACCCACCTGTAAAAGTAAGAAAACTAAATGGGTTCATTATAAGGATAATGGATTGGGCTGGGAGCAGAGACCAAGCCAGGGCAAAAGCTCAATAGGAGCTCTCCACAGACAGGAATTCAAGAGATCCATCAGAGCTGGGCAAAAAGAACACTAACGCCCCTTTCTGCCACAAGATGTGGGGCCCACGCAAACTTCTGTGGGCCCCACTTTACTTTCTAAATATCAACTTTTACCTCAGTCTCCAGAAAGGTTGCCAGACTTGCAAAAGGAGTAGCATTATTGCCAGATTTGAAATGAGGTCTGATAATTGCTAATCCAGGAAAGCAGTTTAGCCCTGGTGCCCAGAGCTGAGTCACCCTTTAGTCTACATGGCCACCCTCTATATCCACTGGGTCTCCTGGGTAAGCTCATGATTTCGGGCTGTGTGGATGTGGCTCTTGGGTCAGCACCGTGGCTCTATAGGAAGCAGGGGGATACAGCTATTTATTTGCTCTTGAGACCTAGGGCTCATGCCTTGGATCTGCTCCTAAGTCCCTCTTTGACCGTGGATAAGATCTTTTGTCTCAGCTGTAAAATAGTTTGTACTAGCTTTAATATTCTAGAATGTATGCCAGTGGTTCTAAAATAATATAGTCCATGTAAATCCTCTCCTGGATCATTCCAAAAATATAGATTTACATCTACTAACTCCTCTCCCTTCACACCCAAGTGATTTCAATGCAAGACCTGTATAGACTATAATTTTAGAAATTTACATGGGGCAACAGTGATGAAATGAGGTATAGCAACAGAGTAAGTGGGGGAAGGGACGAAGAGGGCGGGAACTGGCTTGAGTAAAGGAAGTCATTAGGTTTGCTCCCATTCATCCCCACTTCACGACTTTGCATGTAAACATCAGTGTGCTGTCCTCTCCCCTTCCCCCCACAATGCTCCCACCAAAGAAGATCCTGGTAGACAAGACAACTTCCTTGAAGCAAATTCCAGGCAGAATTTGGAGGCATAACATGCCTTTCTTTTTCATATGATAATGTGGCTGTAGTCAGTATCCAGTGTGGGAGAAGAAAGATATTTTGTGGCTTAAAAAAAAAGTTTCAACTAACATTTAATGCATGCCTGAGCAGAGTTCATTGAGAATCAGGTGGGAAGGATAAGGTCCAGGCAGGAAGAACTCAAGCCCTACACATCCCAGCTTAACATGTGGTGCTGTGATTGGGTCCTAAGCCAAGCACTGTGGGACAAAGTAAGAGTCATTTTGAAGAAAGTAAAGGAAGATTTAAAATGTTCAGGGCAGAATCTGTGTCTAGAATCATGAAGATCCAGATTCAAAGGCAGATCCCATGAGTTGGGCGTCCCTAAAGAACTCACTCAGATTCTTCTGGCCTCAGTCTCCTTATCTCAGCTGTTCTGAGGACTAACCAGATTAACATACATACCACACCTCTAGAGAGCCAAGAATAATTAATGCTCACTCCAAGTTTATTTCTCTCTACATCTTGCCCAGCTCCCTCATTAGGAAGAGGTTTAGTATCTGCCTTTCTGGAAAGTAGGGGATACTATTAATATTTTCCCTAATGATACATTTTTTTTATTAAAATGGAAGCATTGATAGAGGCATGGCACTGCTGTAATGGAAAGTACTATTTTTGTGACATATTAGGATGTAATAGAATACTCTGTCTTTTTAAGAAAATATGACCTTAGGGCTACAGCTCAGTGGTGGACCACTTGCCTAGGATGTGCAAAGCCCTTGATTCAATTCCCAGCACTCGAAGGAAGAAAAGGGAAAGAAAAGAAACAGAAAGTAACAAAGAAGAAACAAAGAAAGAAAAGAAAATATGGCCCTTGTCCTTCAATATGGGCTAAGAGTCCCAGGGATTCTGGGGGAAGGAGCTAGGAATAGATAAGAAATGGGTCTTGTGTAATAAATATGTATGCACCAGAACTGGAAGTGGCAACTATGCATCATTTTCTTGGCCCTGCCTCCACCTTGATGTAAAGACAGTTGTACTCTGTTGCTATCCTGTTGTACTCTGAATGCTATCCATCACCTGAGAACTTGGATCTGATGAACACAAATTCCCTACAGGGGAAAATTTCAGAATGCTCTCCTAAGGAGCCAGGGAGGATGGCTGTGTAAACTCCAGAATGGTACAAATTCAACCATCCCCAACTGTCCTTCCCACTGGCTATCCCTGAACTGTGCATTCTTAGTCAATTCTGCTGGTGTGATTTCCATGTTTCCTGCATCAACTACTTCTGCTTTGCTTGCTAATTTTTCTTTCTCTTCTTTGTCTCTCTCTCTCTTTCTCTCTCTGATTCCTTCCTCTGTCTCCTGACTCCACTCTGACCATGGTGGCAGAAAGCGAGATTGATTTGGAGAGCGAACTGCAGGCAGAGCAAGTGACAGATGAATGATGGGAATCCCACACAGTGCAGACATCCAGGAATGGATCCTTCTCAAAGACCCCGGGTCCCAGAGCTACTCTACCCTCCCCACCCGCCAACACTCCATTGCCCATTTTGGTGTGGAGCAGCATGGATGTTGAACTAATGCAGTACAGCATGATGCAGTACAGCCCAGCAGTTGAAGCTGCTGGGTGTCTGAGAACAAATTATCCTCTGAGGGTTCACTCAGCACGGAAACATTGCTTCAGAAAAGAAGTAAAACACAATGACAAATTTTAGGCTCTCTAAATGGAGTATACTCTTCTCAAAGCAAAGATACCTTTAGTTGGAAACACAAGATTTCCCATACCATCATGCAGCCTTTGGCCAACCAGATCAACATGAGCCTTGGTTTCTAACCCATTCCCCACTTGAGGCTCAAATGACCCAGAATGCTGATGACTTTATGACTTTAAAATTTGTATCTATTGCTACTTTCTTAGAAACCAGGAATAGGTAAAGTGAATAATAACCCACACAGTACGGATTTGGGGGAATCCAGATATTTTCTCATTCACAAAAGTATCCCTACTTCTCATGCTTCACACAGGGCTGAAAGTCTATCATTAGGGGTTATTTCCTCTGGGGTTTGCAAGCTTTGTGTTTCTTAGGATTTGTTGATTAAAGACTTTGAAAAGATAAGTGCCACCTGTGAAAGCAGCGGGCCTCAGCTCGGGTACTGTGGACGTTGCTGTGTCATAAATGACAAAGGGCTGAGGACAAGCAGCCTGCACGTCAGAAGCTCTATACCAGCCTATATGAGGTCTGGACATGCATTTCCAAGGACCCCTGCATTAGACTGTGACTCTCCAACCTACCTGTTGACTAATTGGCCACTGGGTGAGGACAGGATACTGCCAGCATGCATAGAGAGCAGTCTGGAGGGTGAAGTACCATCGTCACATAAGGGTACCACTGGCTACTGATGACCAGGGTCAGCTGAAAGAATGTTTGTGAGCCCACACAGCACTAACAGACACCATATTCACTGTGATAGGGGGAACCATAATGGAAAAGGGGATTTGATATATGCCCAAATAATTGCTATATCAGGCAACAAGTAAGACAGGTGCCATTAGGGTGACATGCATAGACTTCTAGAGCAAGGGGGCTGCCTCTTCCAGTCAGAAGAATTAGAAATGGTTTTCATGAAGAAGTAGCATTTGATCAAAACATTGAGGCTGACCATGTGGACACAGGGTGTCCCAGACAATGCTGGTGACAGCAAGATCAGAAAGCAGAGGCAGCAGAAAGTAGCCCGGGGAAAGGTCATTGATATTGAAGTATACAGGGAGACAGAAGGAGATGGGGCAGGGAAGGCGCACTCGGGCCTAATCCTTGGTCCTGAGAGACAATGACAACTGAATCTGTGTAGTTCTCTACAAAGGCCCCAGGCTCTGGTAAAGCATGCTCAGAACCTCAAGCTAAGAAGGATAAAAGGAAAGTGATGACATACTAAAGAATGATGGGCAAAGAAGGTCAAGGAACTGAGAAAGAATAGGCATTTTTTGTTAGGTTTGGCACCAGATAGAGCAAGCCTTTATTGCCAGCATGGAAGGGTTGCTAGAGATTGCAAGGACCGTCAGAGGAGGGAGCTGAGGGACAGGTTTCTATTAGATTGGACTAGAGGTGGAGTTAAAATGAGGAGGCAAGGTGTCCTATCTCAAGGGCACTGGGAGTGAGTTGGTGCATGCACAAAAGGAAGTAGGAAGTTTATCTCGGGGTCTGAAGAAAAACAAAGAAGTGTGTGTCCTGGCCAGAGCCATTTTGGGGATTCTGGATGTCTGTCAGTTCTGAGTCCAGGGCACAGAAGTTACCAGAAAAAGCTTTGCAAAAAAACCCAATGAGACTCTTCCTAAAGCGAGGGTAGATGAGCTGAGAAACTGCAGCTGACATATATCAGTTGTACCAGGCAGGATCAGGGCCCTAGCAAAGGGAAGTAGCCTCCAAGTCCCAGAAAGAGATGGCCCTTTGCCTGCTGGTGTACCTGGGGGAAGAAGGTGTACCCTTCCCTGCTCACTGTAACCATATTGACATCACCCTTTGTTTTCCAGTGTTTACCACCCTCTTTCTCTGGTTGTAGAACCAGCTCATTAGTGAGTAGAATCGCTTCCCTGGAGCCATGTGAAATCATGCCCTGGAAAATATCTCCCCACCAGCCTCAACCACACAAGTCCAAGGCTAGCCCTCGAATTCATCCCCTAAGAACCAGGCTAGGTTCTCAAGGGTAGATCTGAAGGTCACTTTAGACCAAAGGAACTACTAGAAGGTACTAGGGAGACCAGAGCAATACCCGTATCTAGGCATTGGACATTAGCATTTCCTAAAGAAGAGGAAGAATCTGCCTTGCATCTCAGCAGGAAAATTTAAAATTGTTTATAGTTTCAAATAATAATACCTCTTTTAGTTTGGTATTAATCTTTAGCATTCCCTTCACAAACTAAAAGGGTGTCTCTACTTTTGGGTGTTCAAAGCAAATGGAAATGACTGGTCCAGAGAGGTTAAAGACAAGAGAGAAAACCCTTGTTTGTTTGTTTTATAGTTTGTATACATTTTGGCTTTTGCCTTCCTTGAAGATGAGAAGTAACTATATTTACTCCCTTCTTTTATACCTTTTCTGCAAACTACAGGATCTTGATGTCCTACATACTTAAATTAGATAACTCTCCAAAGATGAAAAAGATGAATTAGAAACCTGAAAGTTAAAAACACCATGTTTACTTAGCCTGTAGGAGTAAATTGCTCCTCTGTTTCCTAAGGTGAGCAGGTGAAGTCAGGAAGAGGGGAAACTTTAAAAATTCCACCAGGACTCTGGAAATGTTGACAACTAATGTCCACCACGAAGCCAGCCAACAGCTAATATAGGCCAGTTAGCAGGAAAACAGACCCTTAGAAGATATCAGTACCACTTAACTAAAAAGGCATTGAGTTCAAGATCACATCTAGTGTTCACTCTAACTCACTGGTGACCTTAGATGAGTCAAGTCTCCTCTGGGTTTACCTGAAGAGGATGTTGTATATTGCCTACCGAGGGTCCCCTTCCATTTGTGAAGTTCTACAGTGCCCCTCGGGTTCAACTCTCCCTTATGCTGCTAACATCTAAGGTTAGGAGGAAGAAATGAGCAGCATGTCTTTTTCCTAAAGGGAGTTTCTGAAAAGACATTTAAAAATTGGGCCTTCAGCCTCTATTATGGTCATGAAAAGATGCCCTGCCTCTGGGCTGATTCATGCTGGACTACCTGAGAGTTGACTAGACTGGCAAGATCCCCAAAACCCAAGGCTGAGAAGCAGGCATCTTTGGCTATGTTCAATAGTGTGAGTACAGCGAACTCCAACATCCAGCCACCAACAGTTTGAGAGAATGAGAGAGTGCAGACTAAAAGTTGGTCCACCCTGACCCTCTCCTGCTTTCTATAGCTGAGTGAGCTGTCAGCAGAGTCAGCAGGGTGTGGCTATCTACTCATGCAGTTAGAACTTGGGTTTTTTTTATTTGCTTGTTTGGTTGGTTATTGTGTGTGTGTGTGTGTGTGTGTGTGTGTGTGTGTACCAAGCTCCAATGCGAGCACTTTAACTGCTCTTATGTAGCCTGTGGTTGGGAGTAACAGAATGGCAGTTTTTTGGGTTCATGTCACCCAGAATTTTCTTTCTGAGTCATGGGTTTCAAGCTTGGGCAAAAGAAGCGGAGGAGATTACATAATAAGACTGGAAGCCAAGGAAAGGTTATGGTGCACTGGAGACAGGGGGTCTCCTTCAATCTCAGCAGACCTATCCCTGCCATAGCAGTGACCTCATGCCAGGTGAGTTGATCATATAGTAGTCTCATAAAGGAAAAACCCCAAAAGCAGGGCCACTAGTGGATATACAAGTTGAACACTGTACAATCCCATGAGCACGACCCAGATTTATCACTATAAAGTTGCTGTATCAGGGTTCCAGAAATATATTTAGTTACGTAAGTTCTCCCAGGACTCTGGATATAGTGATAACTCATGTGCAGTACATAGCCCCAACATCTGTATACAACAGATCCGTCCAATGGCACTAAGATAAGAAGCACAAGGCAGTTAAGGGGTCTTACTTCTCTCTCAGTTGTAGACTGTGGAGCCCCAGCAGAGCTGGAACATGGGTTGGTTACCTTCTCCACGAAGAACAACCTCACCATTTACAAATCTGAGATCAGATTCTCCTGCCAGCAGCCCTATTACAAGATGCTTCACAATATCACGGGTAAGCCCTCCACACTGAATTATCCTGCTCCTCCTTTCTGTTTTCTGGACCTCAGAGTTAGCCTAGAAGTTTTAGGAGTAGCTGCTCATAAGTCCGTGAGACCTTGTAGCACACAAAGTATGTTCTCACACACTGTCTCACCAGACGCTCGCTCCCCATGAGCCATGGTTGATGGTCCATTTAGAGATGGAGACCCTGAAGCTCAGGACCAAAAGCTAGTTTTCATCTCTTTTCATTTTAAATCTAACACTGATTCTACTGATCTGGTTGATGGAGCATGACTCAACTAAGAGAAGAAATAAGCATTTAAACCTGAGTTCTCCCAAAATAAATGCATGCATATGGTATGAGACTGAGCTGGGGATTCTAGGAAATGACCAGTGTTGCTACTTTAGACAGTCTTTGCCTCAGCTGCTGGCCAAGGATAAAGTCTAGCCAGATCAGAGCCATTTGGAGTCCTTCAAAGTTCTTCCGGCAGTCACAGGATCCATGTGGAATGGGGGAGTGAGAAGCTGTTCTTTCCCTTGCCCAGTGGCTCAGTACATCCCCTGACCAAGGCCTGAGCACAGCTGTGGCTCTCCTCATCCAGACCTCATCCATACCATAAGCAGGGAGACCCAGGCTGCCCCAGGCATTAAATAGCAAAGGGTCACTAATAACTAGACAACTGGCCACAGCAAAAGTTTGGAGAAACTGGGAGAACTACTTAGAGACACACCCACCTCTTCCAAGAGTGAGGCTTTGTGACATCCCAGCAGCTACCACACAAAGTCCCCAGCAGAAAAGAATGCCTCAGAAAGATAGAAGGCCCTTCGCCTGTACCTTTGTGGTATACAAGCACTAGAAAATGTCTCCTAGCTTCTCCAAGTCTTCAAATCCCCACTTTCAACAAGGAAAAGGTGATAGAGATCACAGAGCTATTGTGAGGCTCCCCAGGACCATAGACACAAATGCGGCTTACTGCAGAGTTTAAAGGAAAAAGGGAGGTAGGGTACATGTGCTGCGGAGAGCTCATGAACCAAGGCCTCTCTGACTAAGGAACGGGAAGCACCTGCCGGGGGTGGGGAGCAGCCCTCGCACAGCCCGGAGTCAGATTGCACAGAACTTTTCTGAAGAAGATGGTGTTTATTTGTGAAGGCTGTCATGATTCACCAGTAATTCTGAGCTGTGGAGGGACACGGTCAGATTTCCATTTCAGAAAGACCCTTCAGGTTCCAGCTAGAACCAGCTCAGAGGAAGTAGCATGAGAGAATATTTGGAAGCCCTTTGCAAAGTGAGATTTGATGGGAGAAACTTAGAACCCAGATGTAGTCTCTGTGTGCTACAGAGCAATCATTTACCCTCTACTCTCACCATTTCTCCCTCATCCAGGAATATACACCTGTTCTGCCCAAGGGATCTGGATCAATGAATTGCTGGGGAGAAGCCTGCCTACCTGCCTTCCAGGTACCTTACCCTCCAAATGCTGGATTAGAGTCTCCCATCCAAGGCCCCAGGGCTCCAGATCTGCCTTTTTGCTGTTGATAGAGAGTTGAGAAAGAAGAGGTTTCAATTGTTTTTATTTTTTAAAGATCTCTTCAGAAGGTTAAAGGTCAGGGAACCTAACCTCACACCTCAAACTAACCAGTGTCTACACTCAACCTGATCTGTCCCTCCAGGAGTCCTTCCTCTGCTCAGTCTCTTTCCCCCCAGGTTTTTCATCTAACACAATTTGTGTATGTACTAGGGACATCAAGAAAAATGTACCCTGTCCTCGGGTACTTACTGGGGTATCAAGAGGATGATCACATGAGACAAAGAATAAATAATGTAGGACAGAGTAAGGAATTCTTCCAAAGATCCCTGTGCATGAGCTTTTCTGATTGTTGCCTTCTTCATGTTTTATCAACTGGCCTGACTTTAGAGAAGTTTGTAGTAGCAGGAAGTGTCACTACATACATAGATTTTGGAGATATTTGCTTTAGAATTCAATGTATTGATGCCTTGCATTGCAATCACAGTGCATACACATTCAAATCAAATTTGAAAATTCTACCCCAGACCATAGACTATAGGGTAAACCAAATAGGCCACAAAAATCAATTTAATATTCACAGTAACTTACACATTTTGAAATTAAATCATTAAGAACAGCAGTATATAAATGATACAGCCATTAAAGACAGCACTGATGAACACCAAAAAGTAGCTGTGCTTTCTGTTTGCATGAGTTTGTTGAGCCTTGCATTAGGGTAAAGCATTGGGTGGCTTTTGTATGCTGCTGAAATAAGTTATTGGGTAAACTGAGAGAATGTATTATGTGAATAACACATTTTAGTAGCTTTTCATACTCACTCAGTAAGCATCTAGAAATAAGGTTAGACATCACAAAGGAAGGACTAAAGAGTTTTCTACCATTAATCCTTAAAAAGTAAAGAAAATGCTAGCATTTGGGGGACCCTAGAGGAAGAAGTAACTGAATGGAGTGGCTCAGGAGTAGGGGGAAGAGCAGCAGGAAAGAAGACTTGTGCGGAGGTGGAAAAAGGAAAGGTCATCTCACCTACACTCTGCGGATCCCATTCGCCTCAATTTGGCTTGGCCGTGAGCCTACACAGGTGATGAAGCCTCAAGAAAGAGGAGTGGGATAGTTGTGGCAAACTAGGGGTTTGAGTTTGCTAAAAGATCACGTGGTATGAAGAACACTATGAGTGATTCCACGCTGGGATATCATGTGGGACCCTCTGAAAGGGGAAGAGACACAGATGTTGCTGCTCGCTCACTGCGATCACTAGTGAGTCTGTTTCTCTCTCTGCGGCTGGGATTTCATGCCTCAAAAGTGACCAGGAGATCCACGGCTTTCTAGAACTCTTAATATTCATCATCCTCTGTGTTTGTACAAAGTGTCTTGGATAACACAAGTCATGAAATTCTTTGAAAACTCAGGGCTGGGCAGAACCATGGTGCATCATTGGACCAAGGTAGGAGTTTCCAAATTCCTTCCTCCTAAAATATTGAGAAGGAACCAGGATGCAAGTCAGGATGGGGAAAGCCATTTTATCTAGCATCAAGATGCCCATCTTTTCAAGGGGACAAGCAAATGTTTTTTGTGCCTATTATTTTACAGATGTGAAAACTGAAGATCAGAATGGTATAGTGATTTGTGCAAGGCAACAGCCAGAGGGTTAGTGGCAGAACTGGGATATGAACCCAGGACTCGATGTCAACACAAGTAATGCTGAGTCTTCTTACGCTGCGAGCATACTTTATACTACTATCATGCACTCGGAATCTAGAGCACCATGTTTATTTTATGGGCCTTCCTCAGGAACCACTATCTTTTAGAAACTAGGTCTGTCTCCAGCATAGCCCAAGCTACAACATTTCTAAAAGATTCCTTTGTCCCTGGGAAAGCTGGGAGCTAATAAAAATGGCCCCATTTCAACTGGGTGCCATGGCATGTGCCTACCCCAAAACAAGGGAAGAATAAAGAATGACCCCCATTTCAATGAGCACTCCTAAAGATATGCTGTATCATTCAGACTCTAAGAAAGATAACTGCACATCAGAAAGAAAAACAGATTTGGGTGGGGAAATGATGCGAGAGCCAATGGGTTCAGCTTCTTTCTCTGGAACTAATAACTTTGAGTGAGTCACTGGCCATCTCTAAATCCATTTCTCATCTGTATTAGCCAGTCTCTGAGGACCCTCTGGCTGTAAGCCTGATATGGCCTGGAGTATACCATCAGCACCTGGATGGAGGAAGGCACATTTAGTCCTGACCATGGACTTTGTTGTCATCATGGACTGAGTTATCAACACGTCCCTTACCAGATAAAGGTCTTTCTGTGTTAAGTGAGTTATTATTTAAGATCAGTCACAGATTGCCTTGAGAGATCACTGCTAGTGGAATGGGAGGCTAGCTTCTAACTTTAAAAGGGCAGGCAACCGAGAGTTACAAAAGCCCATCCACATGTGACCTGGGGTGAATGACAGGGTACCCTGGATCACTCAAGAAGTATTTGGCATCAGGAAAAAGAGCATCCGAAAAGCATTAAATTGTGAAACCCTGCATCCGAAAGTTGCCAAGAAAACTCAAGTGTTCCTTGGTCTCTGAAGGGCTATTTAAAGTCTCCAGAACCAAAGAGTGTATCATGGCTAATTGCAACAAGCAAGAAACCCACACTCACACCACACTTCCCTCCCAGGCTCAAGCACCTTACCTGGGAAGGGTCTGTGCCAACTTGTTCTTAACCAGTGGGGGCCTGGTACAGAAGACCCTCTGCTGTGGGCCAGAGGCATTTGGCGGCAGGAGGCTGGTGGTGCATGTGCATGCTCGGGGTGCAGCTCAGTGAAACAAAGTCTGATCAGACTTTTCTTCTTCCCTTGAAGGTACTACAGGGCTCCTGGGTGCAATGATGAGTGGTCCTGAGCAGGGGCCATGCATCATTGCTTGTGGATTATGCCACCTTTCCCCTACCTTGTATGTCCTTGACCTTCAGCCATAGGCATCAAAGTCTTTTAGGCCAGAGAAAAAAGGATTTTGTGGTCCTTGGCCATGGTCTTAATCTGTAACAAGGCAAAGTGAAATGCAGGAAAACATATGTCTTAGAATCTAGTGAAGGTCCTGCTACTCAACTTTGTAGCCTCAACTTAAACAGATCTCTTAAGCTCTGATGATATCATCCACTGTCACATTGGGACTGGAGATGCCCCAGCCAGCCACCAGTCCCAGCATGTGGGGGGCTGGACCTTCAGGCTGTGGTCATTATAAAGTCACTAGAAGTCACCAAAGCAACTGAAATAAAAATCAAAGGAATTTGAAATCTGTAGGATCCCTGGAGATTATCTTGACCAACTGCTTCATTTGACAGACCAAAATTTGAAATCTGAAGAGGAATAGTACTGACTCAGAGTCACATGGGTAACAGAAAAGCCAACCCAAGGCCCCAGGTGTCTTGTCACAGTCCAGTATATTCTGCAACCTGCCAGATTGTTTCTTAATTTCTTCCCATCTCTATATGCCAAAGACATGGAGAGAAGAGTTCTCTGGGTATCCATGTCATGGAGGACTTCTGAGATATGAGATTTCTTCCAATGGAAGAAAACAGAGATGTGGCTATTGCAAAGGGGGTGGACCTGGCTATGGATAGTCCAGGCACAAAGTGGTCTCAGCCAAATGTGATTGGGGATGGAGAAGGCCCAACCATGAAATGATCTAGTCCAGAGATAGCTCCAGCTCCAGCTGGGCCATCCTGAAAAGACTACAACCCAAACTGACCAAGGGCAAAGCTCCACAGCTTCGCTGACTGAGGCTGCTAAGGGCCCCGTGGTGGCATAATCGACAGTGAGTGACATGGGAATTTCTCTTAGTGTCTCCTTTCATGTGCCTGCCATAACCAGTCTCTGTCTCTTGTCCCCAATCTCTTTCTTCTCACAGTGTGTGGTCAGCCCTCCCGGTCTCTGCCAAACCTGGTCAAGCGGATTATTGGAGGCCGGAATGCAGAACCCGGCCTCTTTCCATGGCAGGCCCTAATAGTGGTAGAAGACACCTCCCGAGTGCCAAACAACAAGTGGTTTGGGAGTGGGGCCCTGCTCTCTGAGTCCTGGATCCTTACGGCCGCTCATGTGCTGAGGTCCCAGCGCAGGGGAAACACAGTGGTCCCAGTCTCCAAAGAGCACATCACTGTCTACCTGGGCCTGTACGACGTACGGGACAAATCAGGTGCTGTCAATAGCTCAGCCGCCCGAGTGGTTCTCCACCCAGATTTCAACATCCAGAACTACAACCACGACATAGCTCTGGTGCAGCTGCAGGAGCCGGTGCCCCTGGGACCCCGTGTCATGCCTGTCTGCCTGCCAAGACCGGAGCCTGAAGGTCCAGCCCCCCACATGCTGGGACTGGTGGCTGGCTGGGGCATCTCCAGTCCCAACGTGACAGTGGACGACATCATTAGCAGCGGCACACGAACCTTGTCAGATATCCTGCAGTATGTCAAGCTACCCGTGGTGCCACAAACCGAGTGTAAAGCCAGCTATGAGTCTCGCTCAGGAAACTACAGTGTCACAGAGAACATGTTCTGTGCTGGCTACTATGAGGGTGGCAAGGACACATGCCTTGGAGACAGTGGCGGGGCCTTTGTCATCCTTGATGACTTGAACCAGCACTGGGTGGCCCAAGGCCTGGTGTCCTGGGGAGGGCCCGAAGAATGTGGCAGCAAGCAGGTGTATGGAGTGTACACGAAGGTCTCTAACTATGTGGACTGGTTGTGGGAGCAGATGAGCTCCCCACAAGGTGCAGGGGAGCTCCAGGTGGAACGGTGAGATGAATTTTTTCCTTTGGGCCTGCTTACCCTGCCCCAGCCAAGTGAGGTTGTCCTGCACGTCCAAAAGCACACTCCATGTTACTTGGAAAACCAAATAAAGTGGAACACATTGACCTAGTGGGGCACTCATCCTCCCGGGACAGCCCCCAAGACCCTGAGAGGCAGCATGTGATCTAAGGAAAACTTCTGGGCTAGAGACCTTGGTCTATGACATTGGCCAAGGTCCTTCTCTCTCTGGGCCTCACTCTTTCCAGCAGTGCGATGCAGGAACTGGGCCAGAGGGCCTCTAGGTCAATCCATCATGAAGCTGTACCCTGTATGTCTTATTCACTCCTACTCACTTATCAAATTTATTGGCCTCATTCTTGGTACAAGTGAGCTTAGGCCTGATGATTAGGAAACAGTTTCTTATACTGAACTAAGCTCTGCATCCATGTTTTCCAACCGTACCCTCCAGGCCTGCACCGAATCTACTCCTTCTTGGGGAAGAAATCAGTCTGGGTTGCAGAACAGAGCTCAGAGCCCAGAGGGTCCTTTCTCCTAGGGCCTCATCTTGGAGCAATGTTTGTTCTAGGGGTTTCTCTCCTGAAAGCTTCTTGCAGTCCAGGCCTTTTCTTTTATGTTCTCCATTCAAAAATCTCGAAGGACCAAGAGAAAAAGGAAGGTTTGTGGTGACTGCAGGAAAAGAATAACATTAAATTGCTACTGTTGGTTCAAAACACATCATTCAGATCCAGATGCTACTTTAAGATAACAGCTGACGCCATGAGATGTCAACACCTGCCACCACAGACAAGCACAAAGCAGCTTTCCAGCCCTGACATGTTTCAGCTGCAAAGTCTACCTGAGCTCTGGCTCGAAATGCAGAGATTGTCTGTTACTTAGAAAAGAAGATCCATACTGCATCTCACTGCTTCTGGGCAGGAAGTGGAAGGAAGGATGGACTCAGGCCATTCGGAATCACCCAAATCCTGCTCGGCTTCCCTGCACTCCTGAGACCTGAGTTCATCAGAAAACCCACCCAGAAGGGGCCAGAGCTGAAGAGAAGCAGAGACTCATTCGAAAAGGCAGCAAAAAGAGTTGGAGAACCAGAAGTCCCAGGATCTCTCCCCAGCTCTGACCCCAACGGCTAGGTAACCTCTCACAAATCATTTTCTCCTCCAAGCCTCCATTTCTCCATCTGTGAAAGGAAGTCACACCATCCCCTCCAGGGTCTTTCCAGCTCTCACACTCAGCCTCTCCCTGTATCTCACAGGCTGACTTACCTCTTTCTCTCTGGAACACTCCATCCCGGGAATCTCCGTCACACAAAGGCAGCCAAAGAAGCCCTTGAGAGGGAGTCCAAGAGAACAGTGAGAAGTGTCTGCTTCTCCACCAGGTTCACCAAAACACTCCTGCATCTATGAAGGTGGATGTAGAGTATACTGTACAGTGTATATTTAATACCACATGCTTCGCTGCTCTGTACCTGGCCTCTGCACTGTTTCTCCTGTCAGGGCTCTAAAATGGAAATAAACCCTCTGTGAATAACCAGTCACCTTGGTTTGGGAATGTGGTTACTATGAATGAAGTGTGTTCATTTGTTTTGAACTTTGAAGAGACTGTGTTCCCTTCCTGGAGTCAACACCCCCTCTGCTGCAGAACAACTTCTGGTACCTGGATATCAACCAGAAGGAGAGAGTAAGGAAAGAAAGTGCTTATGGATATGTTTCCTTCTTAGAGGCTGCCCATTTCTTTAACTGTCTGTGGTATAGGTCTTTACTTTCCAAATGCTCATATTAGCATGAAGACACAGGCCTGAGCATGTAGGTCTTACATGGCCAAAATGAGTTGAATGACACAAGAGGAATCAAGATTTAGGTATCATGGGAACTTGAAGAAGGTGTGGTTTTACATGGAGCATTCAGGATGGTTTTTTGTGGGCCTCAAAGGATGCATCAAAGGATGCAAAGGATGGAAACAGAGGGACAGAGTGGAAAAAGGTATCAGGCTGAGAAAGCAGGCCATGATTGGAAGGGGAGATTGAACAGTAGGAGAACAGGAAGAATCTTAAAAGCTGTCCTCTAGACTCTGTCTTGTAACGAGCAATTCTCTAAGTTTTGGGGTATATTAGAACCATTCTAGGTGTGCTTGTTAAAAATGCAGACTGCTGGGTCTCACCCAGGGAGATATCTGGATTAGGCAGGTCTGAGGGTGGGCAGCACGGTGGGGAAGGGGACATGTTAGAGGATGCGTTTGGGAGAGACAACCTGCTGAACCTAGTGCTGCAACAGTGTAGAAACACGAGGCAGAGGCAGTTTAAATCCCTTATGTGACCTATAGCGTCTCTTGAAACAGTACCAGCGTAAGGGTACATAGGCTGACACCCTGAGACATTTATGGTTTGCCCTGGGGGTTTTGGCTTGGGTCATGGTGGACCATGATATGTGGACTTTATATTGTGACATCTGAAGACACTGAGGTTACATGGAGAGCATATTTTGACATGGAGTGGGGAAAATACTTCACCCTGCTTCTCCTAGTGATACCACCAGCTTAGTGATGGATTAAATACAGGGTTGAAGAAAAGGGAGGCAATGAACATGTGGCTGGTGCAGATGCCCACAAGGGTGTACAATACAATGGAGAGGAGTGGCGAAGTCTAGAGGCCAGGGTTTAACTTCTCTGAGTTTAAAGAGTTTATGAAATACAAATAGGTAGTAAAGAGTAGTGAATTTCAGAAGAGAAGGCAGGTTTAAAGACAGTGACATGATATTCATTAACATGTAGGTGGGATGTGGCCTGGGAGTATACTACATATCATCTCCTAGGAAAGGACAGAAGAGAAAGAAGACTCAGAAGGTGAGCAAGGCGGACACCATCATAGAAGTCACGGAGAGAAGTCCCCTGAAAGAAAGAAAGGGAGACAAGGAGAAAGGGAAGAACAGGGCCCCCTAAAAGAATTAAAGTGTTTAGAAGCCAAGGAAGAAATAAATATCAAGAAGGGTTGTCTCAATCCTTTTTTTGCACTCCTGAAGAAAATAACCAACACCTACAACTTAGAGAAAGAGATTATTTGGGTTCACGTATGTTGAGGCTTCAGTCCATGGCTGGCTGGCTGCAAGGCAGAAAGGGCAGGGAGAAAGGGTCCGGTGAAGAAAGCTGCTCACCTCATAACGGTCAAGAAACAGAGTGAAGGGAGGACTTGGGGGGGAGACGCACCCTTCCAATCCACATCCACAGTAACTCACCTCTTCCTGCCAAATCCTACTTCCTGGGGGCAAGTCAGCTATACTCCCCCATGATCCACTCACCTTCCCAAAGCTCCCCCATGAGCACAAGAGGCTTTGGGAGGCTATTCTAGATCTAAAGTGTAGCCAGGACAAAGGAATCAATAGTATGCAGCAGCTCAGGGGTCCAGGTGAAGGCCTCCAGGGTGGGCATTTTCTGGCATAGGGCCCAGGGCTTCCCTATCTTCTCAGAAGGAGCATCTAGGGAGCAGGATGCTTGCTTGTGTTTCAGGTCCTCATAATTATCTACCTCTTCGGCTTGAGGAGCTTCTCCCTCCCTTTCTCCTTCCAGCCCCTTCACTCTACCTGAAAAATGACTTTCAACTATATCAAAAGGCAGGAAACTGCCCCTTGCGTCCTTCTTTCTCTATGGCTTATAATAAATGTCATCTGCTCGGTTCTTCTGGTTTTGATTCCTGAATACCTACACGTCTTTTATTCTTACCACAATACATAACTACCCTGAAAATATTTCCAGACCTTGGATTCCGTTTTGCTCTTTGAAAAGCCAAAACCTAACTGTCTTTCACTTAAAATGATAGATACTCCAGCTCCAGTAGTTGAGAAGCCACAGGGCAAGGAGAATTCCTAACGATGAAGAACATATCAAGAACACTATTCTCTCATACGAGTAAATATCACTGTTGAAGTTTCATTTATAACCCCAGAGCCATCACTGAGTGTAGTTCTATTAAGTATTCAAATAGCCACTCTATTTCTGCTTTTGTGCAGTACACGATATTTTCTTTCTCTAAAACTATCTCCAAAGCACAGGGGAGAGTGTGAAGACTGACTGTCCAATCTTCTTTGCAGAAGCTTAGCTGTGGATGGGAGGAGAAGGAGAGACATTGGAATGAAAGGGAATCAGGGATGTAGAAGTTGATTTTTTACATGAGTGTCTTGGCCATCTTTAGAGGCATAGTGCAAGGAGGTGGAAAATACAGAGGATGGGTGAAAAATCCCAAGGCCAGGTCACTAAGCAATGGAATAAAGGGCATTCAGAACACATAGTTAGCTCTGAATGGAAGAATGTTTACAGGGAGAGGACGCAGCAGAAAGGATGGTCAGGAAGTTCCCAGCAATGGGCCCTGAGCTTTTGCTGGGAACAGAGGCAGGACGTTAGCATGAGCCAGGTGGCTCATAGCACATAGAATGATGCAGGAGATGCTGAGCGTGCAATGCCTTTATCTGTGATGTAACTCAGCCTATGATCACTGGGAACCACCCACATCTGGGGGTTGTGATTTGAGTGCCCAGAAGTCACATAGTGAAGAGTCAGTGGTGTTGGCTAGAGTAAGACAAGCCCAGAGCACAAAGTTAGGAGACCCAGGCTTATAGTTTTGCCACGAACTGAGAGAATAACTTTTGTCAAGTCTATTTCTTAGTCTAGGCCTGAGTTTCTTTAGCTGTATAAGAATAATTGGCTGGCTGCTCTCTGAGGGCTACTCACGTGTGTGTGTGTGTGTGTGTGTGTGTGTGTGTGTGCGCGCGCGCGTGCACAGGCGCGCACGCGCCCAGGTCAATCGAGAATGGTAGAGCTGGTTTACTCTTGTTGTGGGGTCAAAGATGTTCCGGCCAGTAGCACACAAGCCTTCTTTATTAGTCCAGACACTTCCATTGCTAAGTGACATAAGCCCAACATAAACAGCAAACAGGGAAAGAGAGAGACAGAGAGCGTGTTTAGCTCCACCAAAATTGAAGAGCCAAGGCTTTCAGGATGATTAAACCAAAAGACTCAAGTATCAGACACAACGTCTCTTGCTTCCCTTCTTCCCCATCAGTTCCATTGTTCTCTGGATCAGTAACATTATTCTCAGCAGACACTCCATGAAGTGGTCACTATCAGATCTGGGCTCATGATCAACCATTTAGCAACCCCAGGAAAAAATGACTTTCTCTTTTTCTAATTTGCAAGCCAGCCTTTCATTGGCTTGGCCAAGTTTACATCCCATCTCTGAGCCGTGGCTGTGACCAGGAGGTCCAAGGCTTTGATAAGTCACTTCCTTATCCCTGAAATCATAGATGAGGTCAGTTCATTTCAGGCTACTTACACCAGCAATGGGAAAAGCGGGTGCCCCCAAGAAAAATCAGCGTGTGATTGTCAGATGTGGGCCAACAGATGCTGGGAGATGAAGAGTAACAGATGCTTCTGACAGAGTGATGAGTAACCCTGGCAATGGGCACGACGGAGCCCACAGTGATCTGTGCTTCCTCCCTTGGCTGCAGTGTGTGGTTCCCCCAAGATTCACCGGAAGCAGATGGCCAGAATCTTCAACGGACGCCCAGCTGAAAAGGGTACCACTCCCTGGATTGCCATGCTGTCACACCCAACTGATGTGCCTTTCTGTGGAGGCTCCCTTCTAGGTGAGGAGAAGGTAGAGGGGTGAAAGACTCAGACCTGGGACAAGGTGGAAGATAAGAGACATGATTTCTGGGAGATTGACCAAAGTTTCTTTGCCTAGAATCATAGTTCACAAACAGCATCAGAGCCCAGAAGCATGATGTGGAAAAAAGAGCACTTAGCTGGAAACAGAAGCTGTGAATTCCTGTTAATTCCTTCAGCACCAAACACTTACAGAAGGACTGAGTCACAATTAGAATGTCCAGCATAAATCACAACACAAGGCAGATAGCTAGGGCTGCGGGAGAACCAAGAAACTCTGGAAAGTTAGAGAAAGTGTAGTTAGCAAGGTAGACTTGAATGCCATGCTAGGGAATTTAGACCTTGTCCTGGACACTGCTGCAGATTTAGTTACATGTTCTAGAAAGTTCTCTCCATGTGCAGCATGACCCAAAAGGCGGGAATCTGGAGGCCATCCATCCAATGGTGCGAGTCATTGGTGTCAAAATGAAAACAGTACTGGAGGGATAGAAATAAGGGGGCAGATCCAAAAGTGTGGAAAGTGAGATTGTTGGGTTGGTTGTAGACTAAGTACAGGTGGGCATGGGAGAAAAGATAGGAAAAGCACAGCGGGTGCTCTCTCTGCCTTAGTCTGGTCCTGACCCACATGATCTAAAGTTTATTCAAGCTCTTGCATTGTGAGAAAACAGGAAGCTGGAGTCCCAGGCTAGTTCTCCTCTTAGGCCCTCTAGAGGAAAACATCCTAGATCTTTCCATCTCTATGTGAGCAGCTCCCAGCTACTGGTCATGCCTCTCCCTCAGCCTTGTCCTTCTCCACACTGCAGTCAGGGTGGGCAGCTCCAGGCCAGGGATCCATCCGGAAAGGCTGCAGTGGAGGTGCCAGGGATGTTTAAAATGGCCAACGGGCTACCTGATCTCTACATTCCCATAAAAGCCTCAGTGAGTGGTCTCAGGTCCTGAAGCCTTGCAAGGTTCAGGGTCGAGAAGAAAGGTTTTACAGGAGGAAGGTACGGCCAGGCTTAGAGGGAGGCGGGCAGGGGAGAGGAATAAGAAAGTGCAGAAAGAAGAGGTAAGCAGAGGGGAAGGGATGGCAAGAAAGAGGTCAAAAAGAGACAGCGAACAAGAGAGACCTGGAAGATCAGAGGAAGAAACTCAAGGAGAGAATGAAAGAAAAACCAGAGACAATGGGACAGGGTAAAGAGAGACAGGCAGAACACAAGAAACCCAAGGGAGAGAGGAAATCAGGAAAAAAGGAAAAGAGGAAGGAAGCCTATGTAGAGAGACTGAAGAGAGGCAGAGAGATGGCCAGGAAGAGTTGGGGGGGGCTGCTTTAGCAGCCATTATCAGTTTTGTGGGAGCTGAGCAGAAGAAATAGACTATGAGGCCACTGATTTTGCTTAAATTCATTTTCTTAAAGCATCAGCATTTTAGGGAATGCTTATTCCCTGTGACGTATGTCTGACCATCATTTGAAGATTCCTTCTCTGTCCCCAGCTAAGCTTTACCCTCCCACAGATCTTGTTCTATGAGCTCTCTCTTCCCATGGAGGGACACAGGGAGGGAGAGGTGAAAGTGGAAGAACCTAGAAAGAAGGTGAGAGGTCACTAAAGTGGCGAAGCCCCAGCTCAGGGCCTGCGCTCGCTAAGGCTGGCTGGAGGGGGTGGCGGAGCTGGGACGCACAGCTGCCTCTCCGGACTGGCCAGAGCGCTCCCCCAGCTCAGGAAAGTGGCCCAGCTGCCTGCTTTGAAGCAGACACTCCCAAGCTGCACACCTGGGGAACCCACCCACCAGCCATTTGCATGGTCAACACACAGCCCTTGGTCTGTGGAGAACTCTATCCAGAAGTGGGAGCCTGAGCACACCACTGCCTCCAGGTTGAACCTGGAACCTGCTCCAGAAAAGCACCTCTGCCTGTGACTCTGAACTATAACCTGGGTCCCCTGACTCTCCCTCCAAGCCCTGCACAGCCTTTCTGTTTGTTTGGGTGGTCCTGGGTATGCCACAGGGCTTGGCTACTTATGGGTTTGCCATCTGCTCCACTTAAAGGATGGCCAGAAGCCTGGTCCTGTGTTAAACAAAGGGCCATAACGTATCTATCCAGGGGAAGAAGACAGCTGGGACACAAGAAGTACAGTAAGCTGAATGCCAGGAGACCGGCACCACCTCCTGCGACCACTGCCACCTTCTGTGATGGTTGCCACGTTGCTTTCCTGTGGGCCTCTGGGTCCATGTCTGTAAAAGAGAGGTCTGAACCTGAACCGTGTTTCTCAACCCTGGCAGTCCCGGAATCACCTGAGGGAACTGCTAACGCACGTCTGTGCCTGCGCCCCACCCACATAACTGAGCATTCTCCTCAGTCCTTGCCGAACGTTAATGTGCATGAGCTTATGTGGGGGTCTTGCTAAGGTGCAAGCTGTGATGTGTAGATCTGAGGTAGGACTGAGAGTCTGCACTTCTGTGGAGTCCATGCGTGACACTTACACCACAAGCCCATGGACCACAGTTTGCGAAACAAGGCCAGGAAGCAGCTGGTGAGCACAGGGTCTTCATTAACCCATCTTGGGCTCTCTCACTCTTACCCACTCCATGGAAGCCCTAAAGCCCTTTTTAAAATGTTCAGTACTGGCCTGGGCTGAAATGGGCAGTTGAAAGCACTCCTTGCCTTCAGATTAGTATCATATCAGGGCCTGACATGGGGCCATGAAATGCAGCAGAGGAGATGTAGGCATTTTCAAGACCTTAAGAGGAGCCTTGGAGTGCTCTGAAGGTCCTCGGCTTGAGACAGAAGAGGCAGGACAAGTCTCGCACACATACGTTCTGTCCTCCAGGCCTCAACTGGCTTGTGACTGCTGCTCACTGCCTCCACCAGCCAGCGGACTCCGAGGACACAAGACTACAGACCCTCCACCTACTCCGCCCTTCTGACTTCAAAATCATCCTGGGTGAGTGAGGGGCAAGCTGACTCCTGAAGCCACCTGTGGCTCTGGGAAGGAGGTTCCACAACAGCCATCTTCCAAGGCTCTCCTGTACAAATTCAAGACTGCCACCTGATTCTCCTCAGTTTAACACCTGCTTACCTGCCAGCACTCAGCCAGGATCTAGGGACACAGTATGATCAAGAGCAAGTTCTTGCCCACCAGGAGCTTACAGTCTAATAGAGGAACAAGATACAAGTGCAAAGCCCTCTGGTCTAAGGTAGGAAGCAGAAAGTTCTCTAGGAGAGGGACAGATAAAGTGTCATGGGAGGTCATAAAGGAGAGACTGCTATGTGGGGTAGCCAAGAGGTTTCACAGAGGAAGTGAAGTAGAACCCAGGCATGGACAGGGGCTTGCAAGGCTTTGACTGTGGCAACAGACACAAGAGGAAGCATTTTAAGGCAATGGGCAGCTCATGGAGAAAGACAGAGGGAAACCTGTGGGGACACATGGGGCATAGCAGGCAGGGAGGGTAGCTGGGTGAAGGGCAATGAAAGGGTTGAAGGCAGAAGCAGGGGCTGGATGGGACCAGGGACAGACAGGAAGTAAGGCATGGACTTAGTCTCCGTTTCCCTCATGCCTCACATACCTTTTCCTTGCCCAGGCAAGCACTGGAGGCGCCGGTCAGACGCAGACGAACAGCACCTCCCTGTCAAACAGATCATCCTCCATCCCCTGTATAACCCCAGGACATTTGAGAATGATGTGGCTCTACTGGAGCTGTCCAAGAGCCCGACACTGAATAACTTTGTGATGCCTATCTGTCTGCCTGAGGAGCCCCCACAGGAAGGTATCTCCCCCAAACCCTGATTCCACCTCTCAGGAGCAGCAGGGGCCGTAGCAGGGTGTCCTCCATCATAGATGAGGATTCATCTGCATGATTCCCTGTCTGCCTCCCCTGAAACAACTAAGCCACAGCTGGTTCTGAGTCACACAAGCAGTGCTAGGCACACAGCAAACAGGCAGGACAGAGAGTCCAGACAGAAAAAAGAGTGCAGACTGGTGACTGTCAGAGAGAGTTCAGTGTAAAGCACAGGTGAGCTAAATAAGTATAGGGAAATGCTGAGATCACAGAGATACCTGGGATAAGAAACCACCATCTCCAGGCACAGGGGAATGAAAGTAAGAGACTGTACTTAGAGAATCCACAAGCTTAGAAAAGTGACTCCTAAAAGCCACAACTTAGACTTCTGCAGAAATGGCCAATGTGCTAAGGAACCCAGCTAGGACAAACTGCCACTACGGTGGTGAAGAGCCATTGCCAGATGGAAAGTAATTCTGCTTTCAGGAAGTGAGCGAGCCACGAACTTCCATACCAGGTCTCATCCCTAGCACCACAAAGCAGAATGTAGGAGAGTAAGTCTGCCACTGAAGGACAATAGCGGAATAACCAGCACAGGTTCGAATCCCACTGCAGACATTTCCTGCTTGAGTGACCCTGAGGCTGTTACTCGACCTCACTGAGCCTCATTCCTCTGACTTGGAGGGGGAATTGGAGGCAATATTCCTTGGAGTGGTTTGGTATTTGAATTAGAAGATAAATTCAAACACCTTTCCAACACTGAGTAAGAGTCTAGCCCAAGCCGGGTGGCTTCTTTCTCATTCTAAATTCAGTGTTGCCATACTATAATTCACTTCCTTTAACTCAGAGATGTAAAAAAGTTGCTTAGATGGATCTGAGATGTATTTAGAGAAATCAAACCATCAAGAAATGTTGGGCTGGGGATATAGCTCAGTGGAATAAGCGCTTGCCTAGCAAGCGCAGGGTCCTGAGTTCGATCCCCAGTACCGCAAAAAAAAGAAATGTGGAGGTATTGCTGAGCTCAATTAATTGAATGCTATGTGCTTACTATGTGCCAGTTGCTTCACATTCATGAACTTGTCTACTACTCACGGAAGCCCCGCAAGGTGGTGTTGCTGCTCCATTTTACAGATGAGAAGACTGAGGTCCAGCACAGAGAAGGAAATCACCACAGACACTTTAAGCCCAGAGCTATGTTAAGTATTCAGGCTCCTTCTCAAATAAGAATGGAATTGCTCTATCATAATCCAACCAACTTCCGTTGCCCCCAGATTTACCAATGGCATAGGCTCCTCAAATGTCAGAGCTGGAAGAGGTGTGTGGGAGAATGCCAAGCCCAGAATATGTCCTCATTTTCTGAGTAGAGTAACTGACACTGAGAAGGGGCGGGAAGAAGTCTTGCTCGTAGATAGCACAGTACATTGTCGAGTAGGCTGACCTTTTTATTTATTCACGGTTATTAACTGAGCACCTATACACCAGCTGTAAAGGAATGGAGATGCAGCAGTGAACTCAATAGATGGATTATTGTTTTCACAGAGTCTAGGCTCTGTGCTTACTGGGGGTAGGAAAGAAAAGACAAGCCAACCCAGTGATATAACACAGAAACATGCACCCTGCTCTGGGGCAGGTCACTTCCAAACCAGCAGCCTTTCCCATCTTCCTCCCCATCTTCCTGGCTTCCTCTGGAGTAGCAAACCCAGCCCTTCCTCCATAGGAGGAGAATGAAGCTCCACACACACCCCAGACTGCCTCTCTGTTCTCAGGGTGTCTTCTCTCTTCCAGGAGCCGTGGTCATTATCAGTGGCTGGGGGAAGCAGTTCTTGCAAAGGTTCCCAGAGACTCTCATGGAGGTGATGTTACTTGGTCAGGGAGGTGGAGGCTTGGACAAGGGTAGTGGGAGAGATGCCAGGGCTCCAGACCCATTTCCAAAGCTCAGTGGAACTTTGCTCCCCAGGAAGCTTGATTTGTTTGTTCTCCAGGTCATGGTTGCAAAACAGTGTTCAGTGTCTGTGCTGATTACTAAACCCTCAGCTCATGGAAATTCTCCCCGACACAGCAGGTTTGGGCACCCTGCAGCCTCATGAGTCATCTCTACACTATGAGAACTACATACCAAGTTAGGCAAGAAGGGGCCAGTTCTTGAGAACCACACTCCTTGCAGAAATAAACCTGACTATTGCATGTAGAAGTTCACTTTCCTATCATCTACGGAGAGAACACTGAATGAAGCATAGCCAGCCATGTTTTCAAGCCCTGGTTTCTACTTCTTTGCTCAGTTATCTAACCAAGTCCTCTCTAGGCCAAAGTGTAGAATCTCAAACAACAGAGTGAGAAGCAATTCTAGATGTCCTCTAAGAACCATTTTACTCTGACGTTGCCAGGTTCCACGGTGCAGGCAATTTCTAAATCCTTCATCACACATGATTTTGACATGCTATAAAATTTTGGATTTCCAACAGCCGTTCACTCTTTCTCTGGGGTTGCCCAAATGTTTCTCTCATGCCTCCTGTGTACTACTTGGACTGCAGGGGCATCAGAGCACAGGCCTGGCTCCTGGCCTTCTTGGGCTTAGACATAAGATATGGATGGGATGAAGGTGATGAAGAAGTAAAGGATGCTCCTCAATATGCAGCTGGGGGTCTGATCTCACCTTGAGGGTTCAGAATGGCTTCTCCAAAACCATGACACTTAAGTGGCACCAGTCAGTTCTTGGTTCAGCTGAATGAAAATAGTCTTTTCCCTTTTATGCCAAACATTTACCCCAAAATCCACCTTCGTGTCAGGTTAAGAACAATGACAATCACAATCCCTTACTTTTAAGTAACAACACCTCAGATATCTTTCCTGAGTACCTGCTCCCTTCCAAGTTGTGTAAGGCAGAGGGAGCCAGCTACTGCCTCAGTGTCTAGAAGCCCATCCTGCACTGACGGAGAGCAACTCAAGCGAATGCTTGCTGCGAGTAAGCAGTGAGAATCCCTAAAGAACCTACAGTGTCTGTAATTTACAAAGTACTTGCGCGTGCATTTCTTCTTTGTAGAACTCCATGGGATTATCGTACTAGGTATGATGACTTCCGTGATTCGGTGAGGAAATGATCTGAGAGATCTGAGAAGCAGGGATTAATCCACATGCTGTGGGGCTGTGGATATAGCTCAGTGGAATAAGCTCCTGCCTAGCAAGCGCAGGGTCCTGAGTTCGATCCCCAGTACCGCAAAAAAAAATAAAAATAAAAATCCACATGCTGTGGATCCTAGAACTTCAGGTCCCACGATAGGGGCAGGGGAAAGAAAACTGACCGTGGCTGTTACACGCACTGTCATACTACAAAAGGCGCACGTGGTAGGCAAGCATTGTTACCCGCATTTCACCAATGAGAGAACAGAGTTCTAGAGTTACTCGTCCCTTGGGAGTTACTTGTGCAAGGTTGTACGGCAAGATCATAACAGAAACTGTAACAGACACGGTTCTCTTGGTTCTCCATTCAGCGGTTCCTCCGACTGTTCCACAGGGCAGTTTCTGAGCCCAAGTCTAAGGTAGATCCAGGCCAGTTCCGAGACTAAGAAGAGCAGGGCTCCACAGTCAGGCTAGGGACCAATGAGAGCGTTTTGTTCCAGATCGAAATCCCGCTTGTTGATCACCACACCTGCAAGGAGGCCTATGCCCCCCTGAAGAGGAAAGTGACTGAGGACATGATCTGTGCCGGAGAGAAGGAAGGTGAGTCCAAAAGCTAACACAGAATTGGAGGTCTGGGTGAAGCCTGGGGAGAGCCAACAGGAGAGAACTGGAGATGTCCCGTCATGGCAGGCGACTGGCGGGGTGGTGGTCAGATTGCGGGGCACAGACTCATTTGGAGAAGATGCATCAGAGAGAGGAGTGCTGAGAATTTCCACCAATCCTCTGCTAAACCAGCACTTCCCGAAATCTGCGCTCTGAGGAGAGCCCATCGCTCGCAAACTCAGAGCCCAGGTCTGGGTCACACGGTCTACCGTGCCCTCTAGTGTCTGATCTCTGAACTACAAATCAGACGTGGAGAAGGAGAATCCTTTAGATTTGGGCTGGGAAAGGGAGCATTTTCATCTCCTCTCCTTTTCATCTAGGGGGGAAGGACGCCTGTGCGGGTGACTCTGGAGGCCCCATGGTGACCCTGGACAGAGAGAGAGGCCAGTGGTACCTGGTGGGCACTGTGTCCTGGGGCGAGGGCTGTGGGCAGAAGGACCGCTATGGAGTGTATTCCTACATCTACCACAACAAGGGCTGGATCCAGAGCGTCACCGGGGTGAAGAACTGAGTGAGCTCCTCGGCCCAGCGCCACCCTGATGGCCAGGCAGTGGCAGAGAACGGTCATCAGGTGAAACCGCCGTTCCTCCCCTGCCCCGCACCTCATACCCGACCATCCATCCCGCCCACTACTGAGCATTTCTGCACCCTTTTCCCTCTTGAAGGAGACAGAGTACCGGAGTGGTCAGAACCCCAGGGCAAATCCAGGCTCTATTCCTTAGGGTCTTTGTGATGCTGGGGAGCTGACTTCACATTTGGAACCATTTCTTTGTCCCTGAGAGGCAAATGGCACACCTTACCTACCTCTGAAAAGTCTGGTGAGGATGAAATGAATGAATACACGCACAGCGCTTAAGCCTGTGCATGGCCTAAGCTATGCATTCAGTAAAGGTGACGCAGCAGATGCCAAAGTTCTCTTACATACTCCCAAGGGTGATTTGTCTCACCCTGACCATCTCCGTTATGTGCCTCCCTAATGCTTTAGGTTTTCCCACATTTGATGCTACCAACCCCAATCCTAGTCCTAGCTCCACAAAAAGGTGAGACACATAAGCTCTTAGTCCTATAGCATGGCCCACAGCAATATAATTAAGCACTTTAACTAGGTACCAAATTGTTAGGGTGACTGGAGACAGAGATAGTGGACTGGCAATGATACCTGATGCTAGAACCAGCTCTGTCCCCAGCTTGCCATGGGGCCCCAGGAAAGTTCTTCCTTCTCAGCCTGAAGGGCCCTCCCAGCTCTGACAATCCCGGATCCCATGAAGCTATATTTTCCCTGACATGAATTAAAACTAAGGTAACCCTAAGGCCAACATTTTACTAGGTTCAAAAATGTTTTGATGCAAACAAAGTGCAGCTTCTGCTCCTGCAGTATAACACCCATCCCTACCTGGTCCCAAAGGACCGAGTCCAGGCCACACGCAACCTATGGGTCTTTCCTTACTCTCGAGCAGAATATCTTTCCTGAGTCCTAGCCCAAGCACTGTGCCTCTCCCACCCAAGAACTCTCCCTTTTTCAGGGAAAATCTAGCGACCTCTTCCCCTTCAAAGCTCTAGAAGATTTCAAGAGATCACAAGCCCCAAATCTCTGCCTTCTTTGCTATCAGAACTTCTTTCCTTGGGAGACTTTAGCTCTTGACAAGCACTGCAGTTTCTAGGTTGTTTTAAGTGTATTACTGAAAGGGAAAGGTGATAGGAACTGAGAGTTTGTAGGCATCAGACTTTGTGCCAAACAGTGGTAGACAGCAATTCATGGGCTGACCCAGTCTCAGGAGAAAGTCTACCTCTGTGTGTTCTGCTCTTCAGCTCCTAACGGGGAGATGACAAAGAGGCCCAACTTCATCACATATTTATTCAGCAAACTGGTGCTCTATTTTAAACACAAAAGAAAAATAGTGATGCAGAGTTTTGAGACTGTTCACAAGGCATTCCAAGATGCGATATCTTTCCTTCTTGCTCTACCTGGCTATGCCGACTGCTGCTACTGGGGCTGCTGGGGTAAGGACAGTGTGACTCATGCCTCCCAGGAGCTCCTAGAAGGGGCTGTGAAAAGTACATAGGTGACTCTAGTGCATGGGAACAGACCCTGCGAGGTGCTTTGCTCTGAAGAGGCAGAACTTCTTCCCTTCGGGGACTTTAGCTTTTGCCCAGCACTGCAGTTTCTAGGTTGTTTTGAGTGTGCTACTGAAAGGGAAAGGTGATAGGAATTGAGAAAAGAATACCGGAAGGAAGGCCATCTGGTATGGAGGTGTTGGGGAAGGCGATACCAGAAAGGTTTCTTGGAGGAGATATTCTTGTCCAGGGTGGGCATTCCCGCAGATGAGACAGAGGCAGGCCTTCCAGATGGAGGGAAAGCAAGAGTAAATGTCATTTTAAGCTTCCTCAAATTACATCAGCTCTTCCACTGGAAATGACATATCCAGGAGACAGGTGTTCTGGGATCAGAACAAACAGCTAAAAGAGCCATTCTCCTTCAGGTCTAGAATATTAGTCTCCAAGAATTTAGAAAACCAAACAGGACTGGAAGCAGCCTTAGGATTTCTATGCAGACACTGACTTCTGGCTGGACCCAGTTTGCCCTACTTTTCTCCAATGGCAATTTCATCCATTTTCTGAGAAAGTGACTGACTGGGCCGGGCACCCTCATTTGCCCTTGATCTACAAGCATTGGTTAGATGGGCAGCTCCTTCTCTGGCCAAATCTCTCAGAGCTGCACAAGCAGAGGTGTCTGTTTGGATTCCTTGTCTGTCTCTGTGGCCTCCTGGATGTCTCTGGTGATGACAAGCTCGCTACCTCCAAACTGCAGCCCATTCCAACTTTAAAGTGTGCTGCTCTTACTCAGAGTTCACTTCCATGCAATCAAAATTTACCTCCTTAGAGTACAGTTTGTATAACTAAAGCTAAAATTTCATACTGTGAATCCTGGTATTAGCAATAATGATTGTGCTGGGCTGGGGATATAGCTCAGTGGAATAAGCGCCTGCCTAGCAAGCGCAGGGTCCTGAGTTCGATCCCCAGTACCGCAAAAAAAAAAAAAAAAGATTGTGCGTGGATTTCATTAACAACAGAAGCTGCTCTTCTTATGGGAAATTGCACATTTCTTCTAATAAACATCTGCATTGAGTCAAAGATGTTGTTTGGCTTATATGTTTTTTCATGCAGCAATGGTTCTGATGAGGTGTTTTTGTGTTTCAAAGTTCTGCTCTATTTCTCTAAGTTCACTGTACCATGAAAGGAAGAGAGATTATGATGGGATGTTTATGTTATAGATACAAAAGGCTGTCTTAGGTTTTGGGGCTCCATTCTGTTTAAACACTCTGTGCTATTATTCTTTTAAATCACCCAAATAATCTGTAATATCAATGTTTTCAGTACTTAAATTGGATTTCCTGAATGCCACCCACATTGAGAATAAAAAAGATTTCCAGATTATGTATACAGTCGATGTTTGGCTCAGAAAATGCTGCGCTGTGTTTACACAGGCCTGTCCTGGAGTGGCATAGAGATGCTCCTTGTGTCACGAGTCGATCTTGTTCGCAGTGGTGGGGGTACATGACTCAAAGATGCAGCACCACTCAGAAGCCCTTCAAGCAAAAGGCTGCGAGAGTCAGGGCGTGGAAATGTAAACCACTCATGTCCAGAAGTGTCACCAATCTTGTCTAGAATGAGTCCTGAAAGTAAGAGACTCTGTTTCCAGTGTAACATAGATTGATTCCCTTCTCCTCTTAATTTTACCATCTCTACCATGGCAGAATAATCTTTGCCCCCTTCAGTCTGAGACTGTTGAATTAGATGAATTAACAAGTAGAGAAACTTTTAGGAAAATTACAAACTTTGTCCAAATTTAAAAGGCTCTATAGAAAATAATCACATTTTTGAGCATTGACTCTCTGGCTGAAACAGCTCTTACCCACATTCGCGGACTTAAGCCTGACAGTAAAGCTGCGATGAAAAGTACTGTTATTATCTCCACTTTTCTGAAACAGAGGGAAATAAAAAAGTGGCCCCTCTAGATGCAGCAATGAGCGCACAGTGCTCAGATCCTGGTTCCTAATATCATTCTCCAATAAAAGTAACAAGGGCCCCTTAAAAACATGACTGCTTCTAGGACTACAGCAAGAAGTACACAAGACAAATCTGGAGCATCTTCTAGTGCCAGAAAGAAAAGAAGTCATCAAAGAACTTCTCAATGGTGAGGTAAGGGGAAAAGACACAGGATCCAGCTAAAAGAACTCCAAGGGCCAAAGCTGGAAACATTTGAGCAACAAAACAAAGTAGTATTACATAATAACCCAAATAATAAAATGAATACTCATTAGAACATACTGCTGCAAATGAATTCCTGAACGAATGCACAAATTGTGAGGACAGACAGGCCTCCAATCAAGAATGTTGAGTGATTTCTGTGACTACTCTAGCCTCAAGGGGATGGTGCGTAACTCCCCAATCCCTTCGGTGCTGACATCATACAATGACTTCTTTCCAAAGAGTATAGAGTAACAAAGGAGGAAAACAGTCATTCTACAGTGAAGAAACCTGACAATCGTTACTTCAGCCAAGTGGCCAAGGAGACTGTGATCAGGATACGGGACACTGATATCATGTAACCTTGACAAGCTGCACCAAAAATGGCTCTGCACCCCTATGCTCTTCCTCCCCAATCCCATAATCCCAGTCAAATCATGAGAAATACATCAGACAAATTGAAGTTGATAAATACTCCACAAGCTGCCTGACCAACACTTCTCACAACTGTGAAGACCATCACAGACAACGATAGTAGAAGCTGTCATAGCCAAAAGGAGCCTATATTGGGTTAAATTGTGTTCCCCTCAAAAAATATGCTGAGTTCCTAATCCTAAGTGCATCTGACTGTGAACTCATTTGCAAATACAACCGACCATTGCAGATGTCATTATAAAGCAGGGTAGGCCTTTAACCCAATAAGAACGGTGTCCTCATATAAGAATAGAAGAGATACAGAGACGGAGACACATGGAGAGAACACCACATGACACAGGCAGAGAGAGTGCTCCAAGGAACACCAAGGGTCATCAGCAAACCACCAGAGGCTAGAGATGGCAAGGAAGGATTTCCCTGGAGGTTTCGGGAAGAATTGCTTGAATCCAGACTTCTAGCCTTCATAACTGTACAATATTAAATCTCTGTTGTTTTAAGCCACCCAACTTAGGGTGCTTGGTTACAGCATCCCTAGGACATTAACACTGAAGACATAACAACCAAATCATCCTCCACAGGATCCTGGAACAACAACAACAACAAAAAAAAAAAAATTAGGTGAGAACTAGGGAAATCTGAATAAAGTATAGACTTTAGTGAGTTGTAATATATCAGTACTGGTTCATTAATTGTGACTAATGTACCATACTAATGTAAGACATTAATAAGCAAAACGGGTGCAGTATGTGTTGGAAATTTCTATATGACCATCACTACTTTTTGTAAGTCTAAAACTATTCTAAACACAAAAGTGTCTCTTAAAAAAATCTGACCCAAAATCTCTCAGTGAGGAGATTGAGGAACTAGGACTTGAAATTCACTTCTGATGAACTCTGGAACCCAATCCCTGAACTTCAGCACCAGTGTTTCTCAAACAAGGGCTACACTCTGATGCCCACGTCCCTCCCTTCAGAGATTCAAATACAAGCAGCCTGGTGTATGGCCCAAGCATTAGGGTTTTCAGAAGATGCCCTCGGTGATTCTAATGTGCATCCAGCTTGAGAGCCACTGTTGTAAGCTCTGCTGCCAGTACTCAACCCCTGAAGAATGATGGGGGTTTCTATTTCCCACACTGGAGTCTTTGACTGAGGTGAGTGAGCTGGTCAGAGATGGAATAAGTGGCCAGGTTTTGCAGCCCATGATCCAGAACTTTTTGTGACTCTCACTAAAAATAGCATTGCTAAGAGATTTCTGCATCAGTGTTTTCCTAAAAAGAACAATGTTCTTATTTTGGGACAGTAAACTAAGGGAGGGGAACATTCCAGCAATTGAGGAATAACATAGAATAGAAATAGTGGATATGAAGCAACCCTGGCTGGGAGTGGGGGTTAAGGAGCAGAGTCCCCTAAGACACAGACGTGTTGGGTGAAAGGACATCACTCCATTGGGGGTAATCTGTAAGTGAAGGGTCAGGAAAGCTCTGATACTCAGCTTGGCTTGGGGAAGAGAGAGATAATTGAGGTTTTTATAGTTTGTTTGTTTTAACCAAGAAGACATGGTATCACCTTTTCCTTTCAAATGAGGTGTTAATGCAGAGAATGAACTCAAGGAGATTCAGATGGCTGAAGGACATCACATAGGAAACCTAGTGGTCCTGACCGAGGCAGGCATGTGGAGAGAAGAGAAACTGCTCCTCGGGGCTCTGAGAACATAAGGCTGAGTATAAAGAAGCCATCAGATGCACAGCCTTTGTGGACACTTCAAAGAGGATTCACAGAAGAGAGGAAATGGAAGGTAACAAACCCAAAGGATAACTTCCTCGGGTCTCTGATGTTTCTGTGCTCTGCTGGCGTCAGGTCTTGCCTCTAGAAAGGAAGCATAGAGTACTGTGAACTTGAAAGAAGGAAGCAAACAGGGCCTTTGCAATGCTTAATTGCATCTGGTACATATTGGCCTTTTCTTTTTCCAAACAGATCAAGAAAATGTCATTTGGATGCAAAAACATAAGCCCAATTCCCAGCAGTAAGCTTCTGATCACAGGGAAAAAGAGCCAGGGCTATTTCAACATTTTAGGCAGATCATAAAGCCTCCAAGGGAGCCCCCCCCCCCGAGAAATGAGTATTAGGAAAAATAAATGTCACAACAAAAGGAAGGTGTGTCAAGGCAGGGCATTGCCTAAAGTGGGCATGCTGAATGACAAATAGATCAGTATGGCTGGGAACTCGTCTCCCCCACCAGCAGCTGCTGGCCCCAGTCGAGGCCACTGCAAAGAGGTTGCTATAGGTTGAACACGGGTAGCATCTCCAAAAGGTTCGTATGTCAAGGGCTTGGACCCAGGGTAGCACTCCCAGAGGTAATGGAAACTTTAGAGGGTTGGGCCTCTGGGAGGTCATTAGGTAATTGAGGGCCTGCACATAAAAGAGATTGCAGGATCCCATCCCTCCTTTCCACCTCTCTGTCTCACAGCTCCAGATGTGAGAGTTCAGTGTGATGCATGCTCCCCTCCTTTGCCATCCATCACCCTCACCAGACCTGGACCAATTCAGGTACCATGCCCTGGAACTTCCAGGACTGAAAGCTGAAATACACCTCTATTTACATACATTGCTGAGAAATGAATATCTGACACCCATAACTTCAAGGGAGATGGCTCATTCTGTGAGAGAGTTCTGTCTGTGATCGGCTGGCTTCAAGACAGGGACAATCATGGCAGAATGGAATGGTGGAACAAAGCTGATAATTCCATGGTGGCCAGAAAGCCAAGCACAGGAGAATAGTACCAGAGAGGAAGGAGTCAGGCACCAGCTATATTCTTAGGCACAAGCTCACACCTCCATGACCCACCTAGACACACCCAGCAGTGGGCTTTATTAATTTCCTCCATGGTTCCCAAACCAATGAAGTTAACAGTTAAGCGTATCACACTCCACCCCTTGTCAATTTAACTCTGAGCACATCTCTTTAAACCATACTTAATCTCCAAATACACATAATAACAAGTTACTAATTCTATCTAACATGAAACAACCATACTGCATACAACCCAAAATGCAACAATCCCTCCCCCAGACTCTCAACAGTTCCAGCATTGCTCAAAGGTCCAAGTTAAAATTTATTCTAATACTCAAGGCAAACTCTTACCTGTGAATCTCTGTAAAATGGAAAAAGCAAGTTATTCCCCAAACATAACAGCACAGGGAAATCATTACCATTCCAGAAAGGAGTAATAGGAGGGTAGAAAAGAGCTAGAACAAAGCAAGGCTATAACTCAGCATGACAAACTTCAGTCCTCTATCTCCAAGTCCAGCATCTGGGGCAGATGGCGGTCAAAGGCTCGGGCAGCCCCACACTATAGCCTTGCTGGTTGCAGCCCACACAGCCTCAGGTTGGTTTTGCTCATGCCTGCAATTTCCCTTGGCAGGCACTCCATGTTTAGGGCATCTCCAACTTCCCGGCTTCTCCGCTGCACCTCGTCTTCCTCCTTATGTCTTCAGATCCTATCTCTCAGAAACATTACCTGGCTTTCCAGCCCTCCCTTTGAAATCTGGATGGAAGCCTTCATCACCCTTCTAACTCTTACATTCTTTATGCCTGAATAACTAGCATTACCCAGATGGAGTCAAGTCTACCAACAGCTCAAGCAATAGCCAAGCTCCTTGGACCATGGCTGCATTGTCCTCTGACTGCCTGCGTGGTTGAGCATAATGAAAAGAACCCCAGGGAGCAAATTCCCTAAGCAGCCCTTCCCAAGGGCTCTGTTTTCAAATAAGTGGTTTATGCTTTTGTATCTTTGGGCCCTAGATGGGTGAGGTCTGATTGATTCTTAAGATACCCTCAAAGCATTTTTCTTCTTGTCCCTGCACAAAGAACTTGGTTTCATTTTAATCGTAGTAATCTTTTAAGCAATCATGTACCCTCTGTCTGCAACTTGACATGTGTTTTATTTTGCATGAAAATTCAAGTTTTTCTAAGATTTCTGCTTTGCTTTTTTTCCTCCCTATTATCACTCTAAAGTCTGGCTCAAATAAACCATTAGTAACCGTACCATAGCCTGAATGTTGGACACCTTGAAATACCTGCCTGCTCAATTAGTTCACCACCCTAAAATTTAGCCTCCTAGAGAGTCTTGGGACATGGGCAAAATGTGGACAAAATTTTTTACAAAGCCCAATATTCATGACTTCTGTTTGAATCTAAATAAGGTCATCATTCCCATGTGAAACTTCCTGAGCCCAGCTTTCAATGTCTCCATTTTGACCAGCATTCTGGTCTTCTGCACCACAACTGGAATTACCCATGAGATTCTGCTTTAGCACTCTAGGGCTTCTCTAGCCTCACCTGCACACGTTTCCAAACACCCTCCCCAAAACAGCTGCAAAGGCTTCCGGACAGCATGACTAGGTGTAGTCACAACAACCCTGCTCCTCTGGTACCAATTTTGTGTTCTGTGCTGCTTTCTGGTTGTTGAGAATAAAAACTTGACACTCATGACTTAAAGGAGGAAAGGTTTATTTTTGCTCACAAATTCAGAAGTTTTAATCTATGATGGGCTGGCCCTGAGGCAGGAAAAATCATGAAGGAAGGGCATGCGGGAGCAAAACTGTTCTTTTCACAGTAGCCAGGAAGCCAAGCTCAGGGGAAAAGCGACAGAAAAGAAGTGATCAGGGACCAGCTATACCCCAAAGTCACACTTCCATGAGCCACCCTGTCATATCCAGAAGTTTGCTTCACTAATACCCTCAGGGCTCCCAATCCAATCAAGTTGATAATTAAACTAACCATCACATGTGAGGCTGGCTAATAACGAGGTTATGAAACTGCAGGCCATATCAACAGGCCAGCACCAACCACAGCAGGTATGGGAAGTCTAAGTATACCGTGTGGATGCAGTTCAGGCCCAACATCTCAGAACACACTGACCTATTTTGAAAATAAGGACTCTCATCTCCCCTTGGGCTATTTTTTTCTATGACATTATTCCATCATGCCTATCTCTTGGGACGATGTGGCTTATTTCATCCATGCCCAGTAAGTGCCCACACATGCCAGGAGTTGCCACTGGCTCCAAGACAGCAGACTCCTTCCTCTAAGCAACTCTGACAGCATCACCTTTCGGGTTGAGTTTGTGTGCCCAGTGCTCAAATTAATGTTGACACTCTAGGCCTCCAACTAAGGATTTTTATTTTAGTGTATTTTTAAAGTTATGAAACACTTCAAACATAGTGGAAAAATACAGACAAAAGTCTACATCCTATTAAGACTTAAAAAAAAGAAACCTCAAGCAAAGAACATCAGAAGGATTCCAACCCAAGGGGTGAGCTGGTGTCAAGGAAGAGAAGATGCCTTTGGCTAGTAAAGAGAGCTGTGAATTCCAACTGTGGAGATCTGAGTTCCAGTCCTACCTCTGCTCCCTAGGCTTGGAAATCTCAATCAAATATGCTGTCTGTACCTGTTTCTGTAGTTTTTCTCTATTGGTTTCTCCCCATATTTTTAAACACACACAGAAAGCCCAAGGATTTAGCGTTTGGGCCTTCTTTCTCTCTTCCCTCACTCCCTGAGCAATCTCTTCTAGTCCCATGATATTTAAGATCATGTGAATGCTGAAGACACTCTCATTTTATTGACATCATCTTACTGAGACCCTCCCTCGCCACCCCAGTCAAAACTGGAACTCTACCCTTAGCCCTTTATATTCCCCTCTTCACCACTAAGCATTCTCTGACATACCACACTTCTTACATCATTCATTGTCCAGTTGCTCACTATCTACAATGGTAATCATTTGGTCTCTTTACTCTTATATCTGCAATGCCTAGAGTAAGCCTTGCATACAATATGCACTCAATAAATACTTGCGGAATGAATGAATCTTGAAAATGGAGACTGTCTTATCACATCTTAAATATCACTATGGGTCCAGAGATATGGCTCAGTGGCACAGCGCCTGCCTGGCAAACTTGAGGTCCTGAGTTTGATTCCTGGCACCAAAATAAATACATACATACATACATACATACATACATAAAATCACTATGATTCTGTTAATATAAGACTGCAGAACTAAGGGGCTTGTTTTGTAGAATAGAGAGAATAAGATACAGGCTGAAATTCTATCACTACCACCCAAGTCATTGTATAAGGCTATATCTTCAAAATACCCACCTTAGAAAACTTGAGGATCTTTCAAGAAAAGTGAGAGAGTAAGACTGATTAAAGTCTACTTTCAGACAGTAAAGGAAAGGGATATGTTATGAATGTTTTAAATAAGAAGCACAAAATAAGAAGGAGTACGGCCAGAAATCCTCCAGGGCAAAGTAGGCTATGGAGCAGGGACAAACAAGGTCAAAGGTAGGTCTTTCCAATCACCGCTTTGCTTTACAAAACAAGGAAAGAGAAATTGAGACTTAGGACAGCAGAAAGCCTGTGTCACCCAAGGCCAGAAGCCCAGATAATGGTTAAACCAGGGCTGGAACCCTGATTGTCTGATTCCTGGGTCAATGAGATTTGCACACCACAACCACATATCGACCCACCTTCCCAAGACTCTGTCACAAAAAGTCACACAACAGGCGGGTTTCATTTCCCTCCCGCATGTGGTAGTACACAAACAAGACCAAAAACAACTCCAAAGGAAATTCCTTAGCTAAGAGTCCTACAGAGAACCAGAATTGGAAATGGAAAAGAACTAAATTCCTTCTGGGGTAAACCAGCCAGTGGGAATTGAGCCCAGAAATCACTGGTGTTTTTTGTTTGAGGAGATTTTTTAAAATAGCTATCTTTGAAGAGTGAAAAGTGGCCACCATGCTTCTGGAAAAATGAAGTCATTTCTTTGAAATATATATAGGAGGAAGGAAAAGAAATGACTCTCAGTGCATTAAAATAAACCAGCTCTAAGCATTGGGCTGGGAAATTAATCCTCATCTTCCATTTTTTTTGCCTACAGCATTTACCAACATAATTTAAATAAAGGCACAGAGAAAAAGAGTCTGTTGGGACTCAAAGGGGAGCTGCAAATTAAAACCGAAAGAGGAAGAACATAAACATTCTATAAGCATGTGCTCTGTAGCAGGTACCATCCCAGACAATATTAGACGTTATTTTTAATATACCACAGCACTCCAAGGCAGATGGCATTATTCCCACTTTCTTAAAGGGGAAAAGGAGAATCAAGGTGCCCCAGGAATTTGCCTATGGGAACAGAGCTGATAGGAAGCAGAGCTAGCCCTCAGGTATATCCTGAGCCCAAAAATTATCTTCTACCCATGTTGCACAATGCTGATCATGTTCTTAATGTCTCTAGGCCTCAGCTCCCTTCTATAATATAAGGGCCCTTCATCTACAATCACAGCTGTAATAGCCTCTCACTCTAATGGATTTCCTTAGTAGGTAGTCTTTCAGATCCCAGGTCTCCTGAAGCCCAAGAAGAGCTCTCCCATTGGACTAGTGCCTTGTCCTGATGAGTTTAAGTTAAGCAATCAAGGCACCACTACTTTCTGATGCTGCACTAGCTTTCCAGCCTCTGGAGCCACGGTTCAGTGCATGTGGGTTTTCCCCTGGTATGGACATCGAGGCCAGCATATAAGTACACCAGTGCGAGAAGGCCAGAAGCCTGGAATGTCCCTGAAGAGTTTATTTGTAACACTTAGGGTACATCTAACAAGTTCACCATGTGGCAGTGGCAATTTGCACAAAGAAAGAATTGTCCCAGAGAAGTCTTTGCAAATCAAGGAGCTAAACTCATAAGCGAGTTTAAAATGCTCCATTTGTAACACTATGAGGGGTAATAAAGAAGACAGATGAAGCCTCTTGAAATCGCAAAACACTTCACAGCAGAGGAGGAAGAGCTCTGGGAAAGAGTTGTGGGCTGAAACTGGGTGAAGGATGGAATCCTTGCTCTACAGCAGCCAGCATGTGTTGGGATAAGTCACTTCCTCACTCTGGTCACGTGTTTTCATCTGTGAAATAGACTGACTCAGTGTCTAATTGTTCTTCCAGCTTTAACATCCCATGGTACTACAAATGCCCACCCCCCTAAAGGGACTCTCAGAATCATGCCGCCTTTGAGTTGGAAAGGGAGAACAGTCTATAAAAGGAGAAGCAGAGGAAATAATACAAATTCTTAGCAGAAGCACCAATTATATTCTTGCATGGCTGAAAAGGAGAGGAAGTAGTGTTTTGCAGAAACGAAAGAGTTGGTTGAAACTGGCCTGACAAAGAGAAAAGGACAAACAGAACAGTTTATGTGGAAAGTATCTCTGTGACCCTCTGCGGAAGCTGGTTGCAAGAACAAAACAGCCATTGAGGAAGCTCCAAACCTGTGTTCCACCACTGAAAAACCTAAAAACAACCAGAAAGCAACTAAAATAGTTTTACAGAAGCTCCAAAAATAGTCTATAGCAATCAAAGGAATGTCCAGTCAGGAAAAACCCACAGGTGAAATAGTAGGAATTTACTCTTGGCCCCGCCCCGCCCAGTGAGTGAAGCACAGCCATAGTACGGAAAAGGCAACAGCTCAGTAACTGTTAGGTTTGGGTCTAGATGTTCCCCAAAGCCTCATGCAGCCATTGGGAGGGCTTCTAGAATTTGTAACTGAGTCCAGTGCTGGGATTGTGGGAGTGAGTGCTACACCACCCTGGGGCGGGGAACCTGCATAAAATATAAGGGAGGGAAAGAGGCTTGTTCTCTCTCTCCTCCCCCTTTGGCTTTTTTTGCTTTTGCTGTATTTTACCACCATGAACTTTTGCCCTCTGCCATATCACCCTGCCTTGGTGCCACCTAAGTATGGACTGAAACCTACACAAACTGTGAACTAAAAAAAAAACTTTCCTTCTTCAATTTTGGGCATTAGGTGCTTTGTCTCAACAGCCAGAGAAAAGTAACCAAGACAGTATCCAAACCTCCCCTTAGAGGAAAGGGAGTTGAATAGACCGTATATGCAATGTTCTAGCCTAGCTGGGGGAGACCTAAAGAACTGGCCTCTGTCTTGCCAGTGAAATAACCGAATGGAAATGTCAAGTGAGAAGTATATGAAACCCAGAAGATGGGCTGGGGAGACAGTTGATTGGTGGAGTGCTTGCTCAGTGTGCAGGATGGTTGCATCTCCAGCTCTGTGGAGAAGAAGGAATAGGGTGAGGAGGAGGAGAAGGTGGAGGAGAGGAGCAAGAGTCCAGAAGAATATATATTCAGGCCTAGAGATACAGATGTTGGCTATCAGCAAATATATATTAATTGAAAATCTCAAAATATGTAAGATTATCCACGGGATGCACACAAGCAAAAGAGGAACAAGCAGGAGACTTGTGACAGGACTAAAAAGAAGGCCCCAATGCAGGAATCAGGCAGAGACAAAGAAACCTAGAAAGAAGGTAGAAAGCAAGAACCAAAAAGATAAAGGCAAATCAGGAGCAAGAAGATCGCTGAAATCAAACAGGGAAAATGTTTGTAGCTGGTCAATAGTCTTGACTTCCTTTGAGAGACTGAGAAAATAAGAATTGAAATATACATCAGGGTTGGGTATGCAGCTCAGTGGTAGGGCATTCACCTAGTACCTGCAAGGCCCTAGCTTCAAGCCCCAGCACCAATAAAAGTGTAGTGTACACTATAGGTGGACATAAGACGCTTGCTGGTGACCTGGTCTCCACGTTTTCATTCCCATTGATCCTATAAGCTAGCCTGTAGGATTACTGCAAAGTGAAAATGCTAAGACAGAGTGTGGGTAGCCTTGAAACATTTTTTTATGAAAGGAGGCAGAAGAAGCAGGATCTGGAGGAGATTAGTTCAAAGAAAGAAAGATATGTCAAAAATCCAGGGAGAGAGCAGATAGGACTCAGGCCCAGGCTTCCATCATCAGAGCTGACCACCCAGCATGTCCAGAGGGGAACGACCTGGTTGGTACAACAGTCAGAGTAGTTTGCTCAAAATGCACAGAAAAAGCAGCTGATCTGAACACAGAAGAGAAAATATTGGAAAAGTATGGGGAAGTCGACTGAATTTTTTTTTAAGTAAAATGATTAGAGAAGACAATGAAGGTCATAATTAAGCCACACTGGGAATGTGAATAGGAGGGACTGTTTTACAATCATGCCAGGGGCCACAGTTAGAAGTAATGTGCTCCATCTGTTCTCCATGTTTTTATCGCTTCGCTTATCACTGAAATTCTGATCACGCTCTCTTGGGCCATATGTCCTTTGGTTGAGAGTTGGGGGGATGCTCAGCTCCTTAATACCCTCATCACTTTATTCCATGAGGGAAAAGTAATTCCCAAAAAAAGAAGTCAGCATGCTTGGCCTCTCGAAAGCAACATGGTGGGAACAAGACTGGAAAAAGTCATCATCTGCAGGTCTTACTCTGAGAACACCAGAGTGAGGACACAAATCTTGCCTGCAGTTCTACTTCAGACCTTACTCGCTCAGGGTGCTCTCTGCTCAGGGTGCAGGGGACATAACTCGCCATGGGGTGCATCCCCAGCTGCAGGAAGACGAGAGACAGAGCACAGACGCCCCCTGCCAACCCCACATGGGCCTGAGACTCACTTCCTTTGCTTCTCAGCTGGTTTCATGGAACAGGGACCAAACAACAGTCACCCACTGTGATGCCAATTTTATAAAACTTCCTTGTTATGGTTGATACATTGTGTCAACTTGGGGAGTCTACAGGTTTGGCTGAGTGATTCAGCAGGACACCAGGGTGCTTACTTTGTACACATCCTGAGCCTGCAGAAGAAGAAGGCATAGAGACTTGTGGGAACTACATGCCCCTGGGTGGGGGTAGCCTGTTTGCAATGTAAGGGAAGGAAAGAGGCTGCTTGGCACCATTCCTCCCTTTTGCTGGTTGCTGTGCTCTGCCACCATGAATGCCATGAACGCTCACCCTCTGCCATGTTCCACTCTGCCTCAGAACTAGCCAAGTATGGACTGTGCATTCCACAAACTGTAAGCTAGATAAACCTTTCCTTCCTTCGTTTTTGGCGCTGGGTATTTTGTCTCAGCAACAAGAGAAAAGTAACCGAGACACTCCTCTGGGCTGCTTTGCCCTCCTTCCTCACTCTCACATCCTGGAATCACATTCCTCCAGAGTGCCAGCGCAGAAGGCTATGCCTTAGCTTCTGCTTTCCAGGAACTCAGGCCAAGGTGAAGAAGGCGAGGAGGACCGTGTCGGGGTGCAGGTGGAGTGTGCAGCATGAATAATCATGGTGGAGCAGGCCTGGCTGAAACGATCAGACCTGGGAAAAGCCTGGAAGGAGGTCAGAGTGAGCCAAGTGAATGTCTGGGGTAAGACCCCTCCAGGCAGAGGGAACAAATAGAACAGCCCCTCGGCAGGAACACACCAGCTGGGTCTGGACAACAGCAGAGAAGTCAGAGCAGCTGCACAAGTGAGGGGAGAGAGTAATAAAAATTGTTGGTAAGATGGTTGGGCCCCATCAGGTCTAGTCTCATTGGCTTTTTCAGAATGGAAAAAGCGAGCAGAAGAATGACCGAGCCTGGCTTAGGTTACAAGGCTCACTTAGCTGTGGTGCTAAGAAGATTGCCTGAGAAAAAGGGAACAGCCCCTCTGTGCAGTCCCACTTGTGAAAACTAAAGCCATGCATGGAAAACACAAGTTCTCCCCAGGAAGGCTTAAAAGGAAATAGTCCTCTTTAAAAGCAGAGCTATCAAAAGGCTGTGTGAGCTGCTTGGGAGGTAATGATTTCCCAGTCACCAGGAATGTGCAAAAAGAGGCTGGATAACCTGCCCCTGGAGAGTGTGTAAAACAGTGTTTCATACAGTCTGGTACAGGATAGTACAAGGGAAGACCTCAGGGCGTTTTAAGCCCTAAGACAGAGAGCCCTTGACACCCAGAGAGAATCACAATCAGCTGAAAATCCTAGGGAAATCCACCCCAAATTAAACCAAGATCCACAGCTCCCTATGCCTGCAGGGTTCAGAGCCCCTCACATCTGTGGTCCCCAACCCAAGACCAGTTTCACAGAAGACAATTTTCCCACTGATCGGGGAGGGCAGGTGGTTCCAGGATGATTCAAGCACATTATATTTATTGATTGTCACAGTTCATGACTGTAACACAGCACAAAGGATGAGAGGTTACTCAGTACCCATGTGTAGTTTAACCTCCGGGACAGCCCAGCGGGCTACCTTAACCAAGACCCCTCAGAGTGAGAAAGTCTCAGGAAAACACAACCCCAACCTGTAGCTTCTGTGGCTTTTTATTGATAGGTCCAGGAAGCAAAGATAAAGGACCAAAGAAGGATATATGTGCAGCAATTTATGTAGGGGAAGATGGGGGAGAGACAAGGTAAGGTCAGAATGGTCTGTTATATGATTGACCTTAGAGCTGTCTAAATAACAAATCAGACTACAGGGAAGAGAGGGTCAGAGCACTCATTTCTTAAAGCAACATGTTTTAATCCTACATGAACTTGTGGCTCTGCAGGCTTTTAATCCTTAGCCATGCATTTGGGGAGGTTTTGGGCTATGGCTCCCTGGAAGAGATGGATTGCTCTGCATATCCATCTCATACAGACCTCTGGCCAATTCTCCCGCAACTGAGTACCTTACTTCTGTTATTATTACATCGGGGTCCCATAAGGAGCATGCACCCTCATGCCTCCCATGTGCATTTCACGGTAGGGTTTGTGCTCCTATGAGAATCTAATGCCACCACTGGTCTAAGAGGAGATGCAGCTCAGGTGATAACGCAAGCAATGGGGAGCTAGCAAGAGGCTGTTGATATAGATGAAGCTTTGCCTGTTCTTAGGCCACTCATGTCCTTCAGTATGGTATTGGGCCATGGTAGGGGGTTGAGCATCCCTCTCTTACCTAACCCCGTGCCACCATCTGACCAAAACCAAAACCTTTGTCCTCTCCAAATGCTTTGATTTCAATGTTTTATTTAGGATATATGAATACAAGATCTGGGAAAATTAAACATTTGAGAGGGAGAAATATCTCTAACAGTGTTGCAAGCATGATGTGCTAGGGAAGTAAGGCTCTGGCTGGAGATGGCCTAGTTCACTGATTGATTTATTCATTCAACAATTTTTTACTGAGCATGTGGAACATGTTCATTACAGGTGAATAAAATACATGGACTGTATGTTGCTTGGAGCTTACATCTAGCAGAGAGAATAGCCATTGATGAGTAATTATAACAAAGTTTTAGGGTAGCAAAACTCAGTAATGGAGGCTTAGAGTGGAATAAGTCATTATAGCAACAGATCTATAGGAGCTGCGGGTGGGGAGAGAGGGTCAAACCCCTGGGGTACACAGTGGAAAGCAAGTAGGGAGCTGGAAGGAGAGAAGGAAAGCTGAGATGCAGTTGTAGAAAATGTAGGTCATCAAGAGAGATCTCAAAGTTTCGTGTTTGTAAAACTGGATGCAAAAAGAAGCCCCAGTTAGAAGGCATCATTCCAGGTAGCACAGAGGGACCACTAGAGGGCTCTGTTCAGATGCTCAGCCTAGTTTGACAAATTCTGTTCTACTGATCAGGACAGGAGGCTGAGCACCGACATTCCTTTGAAAGCTCCTTGGGATTTCTGAAGCACACTCAGGGCCAAGAACCTAGCAAGCAGAGCCCTCTGAGAGACAAGACCTGCCCCAGGTGCCTACCATCTCCAGCGCCTAAGTCGGAACTTGGTAGAGAATAGGTGTCAGGATATGTAAACTGCGTGAAGAAATGAATACTGCATGAATGAAATGAAGGAAGACACAACTGCTTACTAGGAGTAGGGGCCAGGAGTAAGACCGACCTTCTGCTAATCCCCTGCACCTCTCCTGACTATGTGCAGGATTGGCCCAGTGCTGGACCTAAATAGAGCCTAAATGCGAGCAACAGAAAGTGGAGAAGGGAGATAGTTTTGTGGGGGAGGGAGAACCGATGGCTCCGTACAGATCAGAGAGAAAGCAGGAAGTCTCAAATATGCATTAACGATTTCTAAACCCAACTGAAGATACACTTTATTTAAGTATCCCACCTTTATGGAAGTGACACTCTTCTCCCCACCCTTACAAATAGTCACTTTCTAGAAAAGTCATAAGAGAAGGAGGAGAGGGAGTCAGATTATTTACAGAAGTCGGGTGGATGAGGGCCCTTAAAAGTTCAGGGTGTCATCCCACCATCTGCTTTCCGTTCCTCCTCTCCAACCTCATTTCATACACCTGTTACCAGGAGGTCTCTTTTCCTGCCACTCCAGACCACACTACATCCCATTTTAAAGACACAAGAGCTTCTCTATGGATTCTTGTCTCAGTTCTTTAACCCGAAGACACTCCACCCCTGTGGTCTCTGTGGAAAACCAGTCTCTGGCAAGAGGGCGCACAGATGGCTGATGTGGGAAAGTCACTGAGTGATGCTTCAGCAAAAATTTAAGAGGCTGGGCCCTCGATTCTTTCTGTGTTCTGGCCATCAGCACTGCTGAGAAGCTGAACTCACCATTAGAGTGGGAAGTTGTGTGAGTTTCTCTAGCTTTGCTCTTAAAATGCTACCTTCTACACTTCCCCTAAATATTCCACTCTGTGCAGTGAGTGGAAAAGCTTGCTCTCTATGGCACTCCACCCCACCACCATCTTTCAGCTGGGCCAACTCCAAGATCCACCTGAGGCCAGAGAAGCTGGAAAACAGAAGCAAGGGACCCTTTGGACCCGCAGCAAGGAAGAGCCTAGAGCCTTCATGCCTCTGTCTTCAAGAGAAATCTCTGCTGTAGGCCTGAGGTAGAGCCAGGTGGGCTCAAGCAGCAGGCCAAGAGGTTAATGTAAGGCCTCAGCTAGAGGATGGGAAGATAATGAGGCAGAGGGGCAGGAAACTAATCAGAAAGTAAGGTTATAGCTTACTCAGAGAGTAAGGTTAAGCTCATAGCTACCACAAAACCTTTGGGTATCACCTAGTCTTGTAATTTTCAAACTGTTTTAAAGTTGTTAAACCTTTCTTCAGATGAAATCTTGCATAGAACCCATCCAAGGGAGGCCCATTCTGATTAAAGCAAGAGGAAGAGGCAGGAGTTGGGGACGGGTTCCTGGACCAAGAGGGAAACCCACACACTCAGTCTACCTTCCAAATCCAAAGTCGCTAAGGCATCTAGGTAGAGCTTTGGAACCTGGGATTCCCCTCTTCAGAAGCAATGATCCAGTCAAGAACCTTAACTTTATATAGAGAAAACTCTGTAAATTTTGTCCAGAGTCCCCACTGAGTCAGTGACCTGCGTCAGGGCCCAAGTTTGACCCCACTGCCCACCCTGGTCTCATCTCGCACACTCCCGGAGCTGACTACCCTCCACCCCCAGGGCCTCACCCTCACCCCAAGGGAATCTTAGACTGAGCTGCGGAAGGAGAACTGCAGGTAGATGATGAGCAGCAGGACTGTGGCCCAAAACAAGCACCAGGGGATAGAGCAGAAGTTGCAGCCTGAACCCTCCTCGGCCTGGGGTTTGGTGGGGCTGGGTGTGCGGGAGAAGGTGTAGGTGTTTGCCTCCTGCTCCAGCAGCTTCTCACTGGGTTTCCAGTGCACGATGCCCTCCTGGCAGGCCTCACAGAACTCTCCGCGGTGTCGCCTGGTGTCCTGGCGGCTGGCCACGTGGATGCGGTACTGGCCACCTCGCTCGCCGTAGCACTGCTCGCGCAGGCTGCTAATGAGGTTGTCCACCAGGCTCTCGATGTTCTCCTCCAGCATGCTTGACTCGTCCAGCCGCGCCGTGCCGCACTCGTAGCACAGCTGCTTGAAGACGCGCATGCGCACTGAGCCTGCATGCTGGGCGCGGTCCAGGTAGAAGTGGAAGAGGATGACCACGTGGGGCGACTGCCAGGTGTGCCAGCACCAGGAGCAGTGGAACCTGAAGGGAGGAGAAGGGAAAATAAGAGGAGTGCGTGGCGGTGGTAGAAGCAGACCTAGAAAGGGGCATGAGGGCATGTGGCACCAGGGCAGGTCATGGAGGTGGGCTGGGGTGTTGACAGCTCCCGGGGTTCATTAGCTTTTCCCAGGAGGCCACCCAGCCTGCCCGCTGTGACAGTCCTGGGACTAGAGCAAAACAGGCTCTTGGAGATGCCACCGGCCATCCAGCAGTGGTGTGCTTCCTGAATGCTTTCCAGAGGCCTCAGCTCCCTTCGTCGCGTATCCTTGGGTCTCAGGCCTGGGCCTTTCTCCCCTAGGGAATACATTCCTGCAGCAGGTGACTTCTTCCTACCCAGACTGAGAGCCTGGTGGTGGGAACGGCCCTCCCGAGACAGGAAACACACAAGCCCTCTGCACACTCCCAGCTGTGCACACTGACTGTGAGCAGGCTAAGTCCAAACCGGGAGGAAGCGACCCCATCATCACCTGTCACTCTCCAGGCCAGTGCCAAAGTGAATGCATCCCTAGGCCTAGACATGGAAGTTGTCTGTGCCCAGAGATACCTGCTCCCATGCTGTAGTTTTCCAGGCTGATGGGAGACAGGTACCAGCCAGGTCTGGGGGAGCCACAGACCCTCCCTGATCTACCTCACAAGCCTTTTAGGCCTCTCAGGCAAGTGGCCCACCACCCAGCAGCCAAGTTAGGAGCTTCGTGTCTTCATTTTCCATTGTTTACTTACCTTCCTTGGAGAAGAAGTTTCACCCTCTCATACCAGATGAAGAAACTCAGGTTTTAAAAAATGAGCTTAAAAGTCACTGAATTAATCCTTTATTTACCTCTAAGTCTCAAAGAGTAAGAAAGCTATGTGCATACACACAGCTAGTGAGAGGCAAAGAGCTAGTGCCCAGTATGCAACAGATGCCCAGTAATGTTTCCTGAATTGAATGTAATTGGACTGAATTAGGTGGAACTCTATTGACTGAATCAAGACAAGCAGGAAGCCCTTGCTTCTGACCTGAGGTGACACCACTCTGGCCTCAGAAATTCATGTCCCAGAGGTAAGTCACAGTGCTATGGACCCAGGGAGGAGAGTGCTAGAAAGTGGTCATATATTGTACATATAAATGACCAAGAGACCTTCCTAAAATGCAGATTATGATTCAGATCTAGACTAGGGCCCACAATTCTCCGTATCCATTAAATTCTAGGTGATGATAAGGAGGGCATTGCTCAGTGAACCATACGAAAGCGTCCAGACCAGTGGTGATGAACCTATGGCAGGCATGTATCATTGGAAGCTCTAAGAACTTTGCCATCACTGATTGAGACTAACGCTTCATTTTGCAAATGGGGAAAATGAAGTCCAAAAAAGAAACTAAATTGCTCAAGGGCCATAGAGCTAATAGTAGAGCCACTCTCTAACATAACTCATATATTCAGTATTTTAAATCAACCTGAATTACATAGATATAAACTGAACTTCTCCTGAACCAAAGAACAGATCTCTTGACCACCCTCCCATAGATCTCAAGCTCACTAATTCTCAGTTTTCAACTATTTGGAGAAGATTATTAGAATCTGAAAATATGTAAAATGTCATAGTTGAAGAATAATAAATATATTCTACCTCTTTGGTCTCTGGATGGGAAAACTGTGTCAGAAAAGAAGAAAAAGCTATGCAGGTAACCTGGGGAAGAACTCGAGTCAAACTCAGGCACCCAACGTTCCTGGTAAGGGGTTCTCTCTAATTCCTGATCAACACCAGCCTCACAGCAAGGTTGAAGTTAAGGACTTGGGTTCAATGTGTTCTGTCCTGTTCTTAAGAAGTATCCACAGTTGGAGGCCCAGCGAGACCCCTGCTTCCTGGTCTACTCACCTGCCTGAGGCGTGCAACTCCAAGTACTGCTTCCAGCCAGGAGCCAGCACATTGTGCTTGAGGTTAGGGTCTATGATGAAGTCCCAGCTGTCGGCTGGCTTTGCTTCCTCCATCTTCTCATAGAAGACTTTCTTCCACTCACCTGTGGTCACACTTTTGCACATCTCCTCGTCAGTGCTGAAGGTGGGCAAGCTCCACTTAAGCGAGAAGGTGGGGAGTGAGGGCAGGTGCAGGGCCGGGCAGCGCAGTCTCCACGGTCTAAAAATCCTCATCGACAGGACCAAGAGGAAGCAGGACCCAGCTCCCTCCTTTGTCCGCAGTGGAACCTGTTTCCAAGGAAACCAGGCAAGGCGCCAGGAGACAGAGATTGGAGAGAAGTGAGTCTCCAAAGGGCTGCTTCAGGGCCCTGAACAGAGGCTGCAGAGGCAGGGTAAATGGGTCTCAGTGATCTAAGACAGAATGGGGGCTTGGCAGGAGGCCTAGCTTCAGACCATCCCTTCCTGGCCTCGAAAGGGCATGGAGAATGAGGACTGGAGAGCTGGCTCAATTTCATCTTGCTGCCCTCTAGAGGCATCATCAGCATCTGGCTGCTATGGCAACCATGATGCCTTGGGGAGCCAAGGAGAAATAAGGGATGGGAAGATGTAGACTTCTTAGCAGACAGAGCAATAAAGATGCATTCTTCCTCTTCACTCCCATCCACCTTGTGATTGACACATTGCCATTTTGGAAATATACTTGTAGTCTCCTAAACTGCAATGACTGTTGCAACTGTACAGATCAGCAGCATAGACTCACCTAGCATATAAATGGCAGAGCTCCTACCCAAATCCAAGCTGCTAATCCCATACAAATTTATCTACTTCTTTATTTATTTATTTCAAACTTACTTATATATTAGACTCTATGCCAGGATATAACTGGCTATGCACCAGGAATCATAATGCAGTGGGACCCATGCTATAAGGGCAATGTACCTGTGCACAAAAGTAGAAGCCATTACATCAGCCAGACAGGAGTAGGCAAGATAATTTCTAAGTTGATTGTAGGAGCGGAGAAGAGCACAAGTGAAACTGCCTTTGTGATAGGGACCTGCTACTTTTAATAAATTATTTTTCCTTTAAAAATTTATATGGGCTTACTACAGAAAAAAATGAATATAGATCACATAAAACAAAATCAAGACTCTTCCATAATACCCATACTCAAGATGACTGCTGTTAATATTATGATATACACATCTTGCCTGCCATTTTTCTGTACATGTATGCATTACACACACACATATATTCGTTCTTTGTAACATTGTAGCATATTTTTAAATAATAACATATGATGAATATTTTTCTAGGTCATTAATTTTAATCCCTAGTAGTAACTTACAGGGCTACCCTCATTCTGTTATACAGATGTGCACAATAAATTTAACCAATCCTGTGTTTTGGAGCATTTAAGTTTTATTTTAATTTCTTGCAATTGGACCTTTGAGAAATCTCTGTATAAAAACCAGTTGCTGAAGCTTATGAAGCTGCATGCCAAACACCAGAGACAATGCTTCTTGCAGTCAGAATGCACATCTCCTGAGCCCACTCTGTAAGCTTCGTGTGGCTAGCAGAATCTGCCAAGATCTTCAAACACTGTGAATACTGGAGAGCCTGCAGATCTGGGGTCTGCAGTCTGAGGTTTGGAAATGAAAAAGCGAAGCCTAAAATCCAATCTCCCATCTGATACCAGAGACCATCTTCCAAGTGCACCTCCTGGCTCTGCCTCCCCAGCTTTAAACATGATGGTGTTCAGCATGGAATCTAGAAGATTATGTTTGCTAATTAAATGTGTGTTCCTCCTCTCATCACTAGACATGGCCATTCCAGACTCCAAGAATTGGAGATGAAGAATTCACATCCTTCTGGCAAATGGTTCACTTGGCCGCACACATCTCTTCCTGAAAGTGGAGAGCATCATATTTGATCTTCCAGGTTACCACTGGGGATGCCACACCAACTGACGAGTAGCATCCACACACCCCTAATGCTTAATGTAAATATTTTACAGCTGAAAGAGAAGCTTAGCTTGAAATCTTACCAAAGAGAAAGCTGTCTCTGGAGATACACACAAACCCTGTGAGATCATAATCATTTGATGCCAGGTTGCCTGGTTCAGGGAAAAGAGCCCTGAGCTGGGATCAGGAAATACAAATGTACATCTGAGCTCTGCCACTGGGCTTTCTAACTTGGGCAGGTCACATCTGCTTAAGAGTGGATAACAGGGGGCTGGGGATATAGCTCAGTGGAATAAGCGTCTGCCTAGCAAGCGCAGGGTCCTGAGTTCGATCCCCAGTACTGCCAAAAAAAAAAAAAAAAAGTGATAAGAGTGGATAACAATTCTAAGCTCCTCTGGATTGGAGCCATACATGGTTTCAAAGATTTTACACTTTAAACCTAAATTCTTGGAAGGAAGGAGATAGGCTAGGGTCCACTGAATGAAGAAGGAAAGATTCTCAGAAGACATGGCAGAGAGTGACTGAAGTAAGGCTCTGTCTCCTTGGAGCCTGGGGCATTGTTAAAAAGCTCTGGAGAGATGTCACTCCATTAAATTTTTGCTGGCAGCAGTAAGGATAGAAATTAAACCTAGGATTGCTGAATGTTCACACTGGGGCAAACTTCTAAAGTCTTTGAAGTACTTTCTTAGACTTCTCAGCCTTCATGCTGGTATTCTTGCCTCTGAATAAAGGCAAAGAACCCTGAGATAAGTAATCTGATTTCACCAACCTTCTAAGTGTGATGGGAACTCTCTTGGGTGGCAACTATTGGTCAAAGCAAAAATGGACCCTCCCAAAAAATATGTGCAGCTGAAAGCAGCTTCTTTTAAATGTGTTACCTGACACCAAAATGAACCCTTTAGGAGTATTTCGCAGCTGTTGCTACAATAAACACTATGATGAAAAACAAGAGGACAGAAAGTAAGAATCACCAGAGTTGTGTGTGTATGTATGTGTGTTTAGCCAGCTGATGCAATCCCCATTGGCACAAATTAAGTTTAATTTAGTACCTGAGCTTGCTATACAAAGGCAAGTGTAATATATCCCTCTGTACAGCAGTGTGCATTTTCTAATAAAAATATTTTTTCCAATACAAAAACTAAAATAGAAAACCTTATGCTATTGTAACTCACTGTTAAAGGAGCTGTGGTGCTATGGAATGCACGATTTAGAAACTGCCAAATCTAGACAACTGTAAAGCTATTGGCTTTAACGAACTCAATTTCTTAAAGTTTATGGTCGTATTTCAAAACGTATAGAATGGTTTAAAACTAAAACACCTAGTGGAAAATAAAGAGTAATTCAAAGAAAGTAAAGAAAACCATATCTGTAATTTTTTCCTTTGACTGAACAGAAAACATCTGAGACAGATAGTATTCTATGTCAAAATTTTATACAGTGCACACTGTCACCTTCGAATGATGCATGAATGAAAGTGGTTCTCAGCTAGGGACAACTGTTTCCTACCCCAAAATACTATTTAGGGAGATGGAGCATGTGTTTTGGTGCTGGAAAAATGAACAGAAGTTTGTACTGGCACTCAGTGGCCAGGAACCAAGGGTCTCAGTGTACCTGTCAGCCCCATAGCAAAGAGCCTTCCCTCCCATAACTTCCCACCCATGCTCAGTCAGAACAGTAAATCTCTCCTTGATCTGTTGATTTGAAGTGCCCAGGCAGGACTCTCAGCTTTCAGTTCAAAGGAACCATGATTTTCTTCACCATTGGAAACATTTGTCACTTGGGAATGAAGATCTCTAAACCAGTGGAGTCCAAAGTTGTGAGGACAGGAAAAAAATCACTATTGTACCACTAGGGATAAGTTAAAGAGTGTCCTTCCCTCTTCTACCCCTTAATCCCTGGTACTGGGATAAAATAGCATGGTGTCTTTGATGCTAATTTGAAATATATACCACATCCTAGAGGACATTATCTCAATTTTGCAAAATTATTTCACCCAACTGCCTCTACAATTGAGTTAATCTTTGACACAATTTATCAGGAAAAGTTCTAAGCTACTGTCAAAAGAGCAGTGTCGTGTTCTAGAAGGCTAATGAAGGATGTGCTTAAGGAAAATTACCAAAAACCTCAAAAGCTGAATTCTCTAATTTCAGAATGTTTCGTCTAGAGTAAAATATAACTTCCTTCCCTTTTATCTGAAGAAGCAACAAGGCCCAGCAATGTAACATGTGGAGAAGCAGTAACTTTATTTGTTAATTCATTCAAAACTCTCTCTCACTTCTCAGCTACTATGTGTCAGACCCTGTGCTATACAGATGAGTTCATCTCACTCATTCCACGTCCAGTGAATATCCATCAGCCAGTTGGCCCACTTCAACGCAGAACCTTCTATGACCTATGTGTGAAGATTGACCTTCAAACATGCTCCTATTGCCCAGCAGCAGCTACCATGGACATGTATCTCCATCAAATTGTGATGCTAAATGGTGCGATTCCCAAGGTAGTTTTAGAAAGATATGCAGCTGCTTAGTTCCAACAACTTGGTTTTCTATGGAGTGTCTAGGAAGGAATGAGAGCACTGTGTATTTTCACATTTTATTGTGACTGAATGTCAGATTCATTAAACTCAGAGAACAGGCATAATGTTTCTTAACTTTTTCAACAAGTCTCCCATCAGTCTGCTGAAAGTCTGCCTTGCATACATGTCTAGAACTTCCTTGTTTTCTTCTGTTCCCCTCCCACTGCCTCCTCTTTGATCTCTTCTGTCCTTCAGCCTCTACTTCAGGGTCCTGCTTCAAATGGAGAATGTACAAGAAATAAACCTTCCTCCCATAGTACTGACCACCTTCCATTGTATAACTGTGACTCAGTATTATACTGAAAAAGTGTCTGTCTCTGCATGCTATCAAAAACTTTCTACTCCGTAAAGGAACGAAGGAAAAAAGATGGTGGAAGAGGAAGAAAATTTCATGCTATAGACCCTGCCCTCCTTCTGAGCATGACCTTTCCAAGAAAAACAATCAAATGACAAGCATGGCTCTCTTCTTTGAAAGGGAAGGAGAATTGCTCCAGACACCAGCTGTGTATTTCATAGTAGACACAAAATAATCCCAGACCACATCTAAATTCATTTACTTTAGCCAATCCTCTACAAAAAGAGGGAACAAAAAGATGTACAAAACAGAGTCGAGGAGGGGAAGGGGTCTTAGAGATAGATGTCTCAGAGCCACTGTTGTACCTGTTCAGGTAACTAAATCGTGATCGTCCGTGAGTTGATGCTAGTTGAAGATGGGTGGTAAGTATGAGGGTGAGTATTACACTGTTTTTTTTTTTTTTTTTACTTTTCATGTGTTAAAAGTTTCCATAATAGAAAATAAATAAATACCCATTTATTTGCTCATTGCATTAGTCAGGGTCTTCCAGAAGAAGCAATGAGAGAGGTGACTGGTTGATCATTATAAGGAGTTGGCTCCCATGATTATGGAGATCCAAGAAGGCTGGTGGTATAGTTTCACTGCAAGTCTGCAAACTAGAGAACCAAGATCACTAATGGTGTGAGGCTGGGAAAGAGCTTTGTTCCAGCTCAGACAGACAAGAGAATGACTTCCCCTTCCCTTTGTGTTCCATTTAGGCCTTCAGTGGGTTGGAGGATGCTCAGCCATCCTAAGGAGGGTGATCTACTGAATTCAGTCTGCAGACTCAAATGCTGATTGCGTTTGGAAACTGCAAACTTGAAGACTAACCAAATATCTGAGCATTCTGTGGTCCTGTGAGATTTATACATAACATTAACCATCATTTTCTACTCCTGAAAGTTTTGCTTTCAAAACAAAGTAACTCCTAGTTTTTTTTTTATGGTTATGAGGTTCTAGTTGAAGCCTTTGTGGTCTGAATTTTTCCACCTTATATTTACAATCTATTCTATCACTGAAATGACAATCATCATATTCATGTGTGTGTGTGTGTGTGTGTGTGTGTGTGTGTGTCTCTGTCTCTGTCTCTCTCTCTCTCTCTCTCTCTCTCTCTATATATATATATATATAAAATAGCTCAGCACGTCTCCCTTACAGATTCACATATACTTACCAGAGAATGTCTATATTGGAATGTGTAGTGTATACATAAGTGAATAATTTTCATAAGTCTGTCCAGAAGCCTAACTTCTAAGGACAAAAGAATTTTTATTTTAAAAAGTTCAGAAGTTCTGGTGAACCATAAAAGCCAAATAAAATTCTATTTGCTCAACATCCACTCATTGGATAATTCCTGTACACTAGATAGATACAGGCTGTGAAGACAGAAAGACAAGCTATGCTTCACTCTGTGATGGAGACTACTATGAAGCAGCTCTGAGTAGGACTTAAATTAACCAACTGGCTTCCTAAGTTTACTTGTGAGTCTGTCCAAGGCTTAGGCTCCTTGTCTGGAGATGGGCAGGGGACTCATAGTAAGTGAACCTCTGTAAGTCACTGGTCCCCACTGAAAACTGTAGTGGTGGGTTAAACCATGATGCCTCACAGGAAAAGATAAGGCCACAGCTGAGGATGTTTAGCTCCGAGTCAAATTAACTAAAAGGAGACTGCAACTGCAGGCTCCACACTTCCACAATAAATGTCAATGTAAAGATAAGGTAGTTCTCCTGATTGACATGATTTACTACTTGGGAAATTATCTCCCAAAGTGCTGCTAGATTCCACTCAGAGTCCTGCCTTTCTTCAGTATGCCCCTCCTTTGCTTAAAAACCAAATAAGTACAGGAGGCCCAGAGAAATTCTTTGTCTTAGCCCTGAGAGAATCCCTAATTTTGTTAGAGGGTTTGAACCTCCTGGAGCCCTAAAATCATACCACTTGACTCATTTACTTAAGCTTTCACCATCCACTCATTTGGAGGATTTCGAGCCTGGTCAGTCTGCAGTAACTAATTGATAATACTAACCTGTTCACTCCATTCTCTCAGGTTAGCTGTAAATAGTATTGTGTCATTAAAAATAAAACACCATAGGGAGCCCCACCATCTGAAAGGTTGTGTGCCATTATTCAGTGAATGAAAAATGAGTGAGTGTATTGCTAGATATCAATTCTAATGCCCAGCTCCTCTCAACAAAAAATTAATGAGAGCCGGGGATACAGCTCAGGGGCACAAGCGCCTTCCTGGCAAGCGCAAGGTCCTGAGTCTGAGTCTCAGTACTGGAAAAAAGAAAAAAAAAAAAAATTAATTCATAGGAGGTGAGTTGTGAACTTAGTAGAAATGAGTTAAGAGGGTTTTCCCTCACCATTTTCATCCTTCTAAGAAAGTCAACTGTTTGTTTTTGGAATATATATTTTTCTTTTAAAATGACGCATAGCAGTTACCCATATTTACGGAGGCATTTCAGTGCAAGTATTCCATGTGTAATGATCAGATCAGTGTAACTGACGTATTTGTCTCTTCAGACATCTATGGTGAGACATTTCAGTACAAGTGTACAATGTACCTGAGAAGATCAGAGTAACTGACATATCTGTCACCTCAGACGCTCATCATTTCTTTGTATTACAAAGTCCTCTCTGCTGGCTATTCTGAACCATACCATTAATTGTTGTCAACCGTGTTATCCTTCCATGCTATAGATCATTAGAAGTTATTCCTTCTCTCCAGCTGCAGTCTGTGCCCGCTGACCATGCTATCTCCAGCCTTACACTTTCTGTCCTCTTTGCAAAGATTCAACTTTTAACTGGTCTTGGTTTGAAGGTTATTTTGAAAACCTGAATGTCATATTTGATATAGGCAGATGACACTGGAGAGTCACGTGACTCACACAAACAAACAGGACAACAGTGAAACACACTGATGTGCCCTGTGTTGCTGGCCACATTAATTGTCAAATCATCTGTGTAAAACTTCTCTTGCTTTCTCTGAGGCATCAATGTCGATCTTTTTCAAGCTTTCAAATTAATTGTTTTCACAGATCTGATTTGGGAGAAGACAGCAAAGTCCAGATTCTTTCTCCAGGATTCTAGAACAGACACTACCTTCCCTGGCCCTCAGCTCTAGGCCTAGACTGACTCGTGTATGAACGAGGGAAAAAAGTTCCAGCAAGAGCCCTCATCTACACTCTCCACTCAGGGAGGTCTTTCTCTGAAGATGGGTATAAACCACACTTTTCTTTGAGTTTGGGGTGACAGGACAATTAGTGTCAGACAGAGTCCTGCAGAGAAGTAGAAAGTGAGCTAAGGTCAGAACAGGAAGCATCCCAGGACAGAGGCAGATGGTCATCAAGGCAGGTGGGAGGTCCATCTCGCAGACAGCTGCTCGGGCAGCAGGGCCGGGAGCTCCATCAGCTCTACTAACCTCTTGATGTTCAGAAGCCCTTGCTCCAGGACCCTGACAAGCCGACCCAGGGAGATGGCTTTCACAGCAGGCTGTGGGGGCCTGAAGCCCCTTATTTTTCCATAGGGACTAGATCCAGAGGACCTGGTCAAACAAGCGCCCTAGCAGGAACCACACCATCTGCACACATAGGTCACTGACTCTGTTGTCACCTTGCATGGCAGCCAGTCCAAGTCTGATTCCTCTAAGGGCCTTGACATCTGTCACCTTCTACATTTAAACAGTATCTTTGCTATTTTCTTTGGATTTCTTCCCATTGTTAAACTGAATTACACTTCAGGCATCCGGGTCCCATGCTTCTGAAAGTAACTGGCATCTGGCGCTACCTAGCTTTGCAGACAGGGAGACAGACAGACACAGAGAGAGATGGGAGAGACAGAGAGAGGCATGCAGATCTGTCTTAAATGGAAGTATGACTCTCCACTAATACATATCTACACATGTGATTTTTCGGAAACTGTAGGCGTTAGCAAAACCTGACTAGGAAGAACAAAAATGGGAGAAACTAAAGACCTGTGTTCTGTCTCTGCTATGCAGTTTAGGTGACCCGGAGAATGTAACCTCTCTGCCTCTAAAACAGTAGAACTGTAATGCAGGATCTGAACATTTCCTCCCTTCTCTAACAACGGTGAGCTACAGTCATATGAAATATCTCTAGCTTTGGTGAAGGCAGAGTTCACTCTCCAAAAACAAACAACCCCAATACAATCAGAAACACATACAAGGAGCTGCTTTCCATTTTTCCATTGAGAAGACATTGCCATGTCCCTAATTTTTCCATGCTATTTTATAAGTAAATAAGGACTGATACTTACCTAGAACCATCTTCAAAATGTTTCCTTTTCTTAATTTTTATTTTCATTCATTTTGGGGAGTTGGTACAAGTACATACCACAGTTTAGGTCTTTTTCCATCCCCTTCTCTTCTTCCTCCTCTATTTCTCAGTCCTCTTCCCTTTTGCAAAAGATTTATCTCCCTACTTCCTTTTATCTTCCTAAGCTACTAAAACCCTTCTCCATAGCCACATTATTTTCTGTGCAAATGACTTGTGATAGTAACAACTCTAATAGTTTCCAAAATCCTTGAGGCAAGGACTGTGTACATTAGGGTCATATGGGCCCTAGGTGACTGGCAGAAGGCAAGAAAGGACCTGGCTAGGCCCCAAGTAACATGACTCTGCCTCCTGCACTCAGGGACTCTCCCATCAGATTAGAAAACTGGGTCACACACCCACAGCACTCCCTAACCTTTCAAGACAAGGAAAGAAACACACTGGCAAACACATTCTGCATGTGCTGAGCAACTGCCGTTTGGAGACTGACTATCAAGGGTATGATTATTTATCTCTTTGCTCTGAGGTAATAGGCAGTGAAGTGTCCCTTGGGTAATAATATTTGTAGACATTTCATAGATTACTGAGCTAAGTATCTCACCAAGTAGAAAGGAAATTCTCTTGCATGTACAGCCTATCACAGTGGTTCCTGGGCTCTTCCCACCACAGATTCACAGACTCCACTCTTAGAAGAGATGAAGGCTGTGGATTCTTGGACCAGCCTGTCTGTCTTCCAAACTTGGCCTCACCTCTTACTAGGTAACGATTCAGTAAATGATTTGATCTCCCTGGTCTCAATTTCCTACCTATAAATGAACAAAATGATAGTAGTCACTTACAAAAATTATCATTAGACAAGTTAGTATGTCCAGGGTTCTTAGACTAGTGTTTGACTAGTACGGTAAATGATAAGAAATGTTAGTATTATTGCATTACTTGCAAACTGGAATGTGCTTTAAAGATTATCTAGGTCACCCACCATCCTCCATGTACATTTTCACAGGGTTAGTGCCTTTCACTAATTCCTTTTGTACAGAGGGGAGTTACGTGCCTCACGTTTTATCCACATAGTGGTCATAAGTTTGCTTTCTGGACCCACACTTACTTAATGTTTCTCTCCTTCCCAACTTCTTGGCATCCTTTAATTTAAAGGCAGCCGCTGTTCTGATTTTAGGAGCTTTCCCAACCCTCCCATCAAGACACAAGGATCAGAACATGGCTCCATGACTGAATTTCAACTAAAGACAGGATGCTGGAGTCCTGGGAGACAGGAGAAATGGTCTCCAGGGAACACCTCCCACACCTGCCACTTCCTGAGTCTTGGAGGTGTTATCACATGAAAACACCTTCAGGATGTGACCTTTTGGCTCCCCTCCCATCTTAACCTTCCACCCACTCTGTGCCTTACCCCAAGTTTTTAAGAGCCGTTTATTCTAAGGAATCAGGATTTCCTCACTCACGATGATCTGCACCTTAGAGACCTTCCTAGACTTCGGAGGACTCCAACAAGCCTTCCCAGTCTACATTCCCGTTGCCTTCACCTTCATCTCCACCCTTCAGAATCCAGCCTTTCCCTCAAGCCAGTTCAAAGGCACGTTCTCAGGGAGTCTTCCCAAATTCTCCCCTGAAAATAATTCCTTCCTATCTTGGTCTTTTTCTTGCTTCTCTGTTATTTTAGTTACTATCTTCTTACACCTTTTATGCAGGCCAAATCCACATTTAATTAACCCGAATCTTACTCATCACCATGGCTGCAGAAAGAAGAAGGGTGCTGAGTGGGTAAAGATAAAACACGTATATTATGCACACCATCCAAGTCACTCCAAGTCCCACCCCAGTTTCCTCTTCTCTCCAGAACCCCCATCCTTCAGCTGGGAGTACTGGCTGCTGTGGGTCACTGGGATTCACTCTACAATAGGCTCCCACCAGCTCATGGATCCACAGGCCTGTCGCTTTTGCCTGACCTGAGACAACTCTAAAGTGCTGTCTTGGTTCCAGAATGCCAAAGCTCGGTGACAACCATACTGCACATCAATTTCTCACCACCATTCCCACCTTCTTCACCACCATGCAGTCGTAAATTGCAGCACACAGCACACTCTGCAGGCTACTGTTTGACCCAGAGCCTGACCCCAGGAAACTCAAGTGAGGCGCCCTTCCACTGAACACAGGGCATGGCCACTTCCACACACCTGGTGCACACTGCTTTCCTTAACAAGCTTCAACAAGTGAACACGGAGCCAAGGGAATGCTGATGTAAGACCGGAACTTAAATGCTGTAAGGCGGGGAGCCTCCGGGAGGTACTTCCCCCCGGAGGCTCAAAGACTGAAAAACAGAAACCCTGGACCCCGCCACTCTCCCTGGGACACAGGATGGAGAATGAGGGTAGCACGTAATGTCCACCACGCGCTTCTTCGCAGGTGTTACAAAAACTGAATGCAATAAAGGAAAAGTAGAGAAAGTTACACACACAGGGAGGGAGAAAGAAGAAGAAATGGAGGGAAAGAAAGAAGAGAAGGATGAAAGAAGACATGGTGGGAGAGGCAGTGGAGCCCCCCAAAGAAACAAGATTTGAGAGAGAAGGAAGGCAGACTCCTTCACAGGCCCGCTTTCCAAGCCCGGAGTAGCTTATTTTAAGTTTCCACAGCCTTTGTGCCTTTGCCTGTGGCTCAGGTCCCCTTATGGATTATATTTGGGTCAGGTTTTTATTTTATTTATCTTGATTGGGTTTGATTTCTGTCTTCCTATTTGCATGAGTTGGAAAGGCGATCCAGTGAAGTCCACTGCTTTCCAGCAAACGTGGGGTGGCGTGAGGTCCCCTCCTTCCTGCCCACTTGCCCGGGTTTCCCTCATTCCAATCACATGCCTGATCCTCCTGTAGACACATAATCAAGGTAGCTCGCCTGACCTGGAAGGAATCCTCCGCTTTATCTACTGTCCATTTGTATGACTGTAAAGAGCAAATGAAATTTGGACCGCCTTACCCTTAATCATTACACAGAGTGACAGGGGGAAAGAAAACAATCCAAAAGGCACTGGAAAATAATTTGTATGATTATTAACATCTACATCTCAAAATGGTACCTGATGGAGAATTTCACCTTATAACACAAAGCAAAGTAGCCTAACCTTCCTTCCCACCCACTTATTTGCCCTGATAGTCTCTCTTTTTCTTTCTTTTTTTTTTTTTTTCCCCAAAACTCCACTCACTGATCTATCCCTTGCTGGCTTTCCTGAGTACTTTCCCTCCACAAAACGTCTCAACCCACCCTCCATCTGCTGCCGGCATCTCTTGAGATCTTTCTGAATGGCCTTAAGACCAATTTGACTTCCTGTTTCTCTTTCCAGTTCTCCCCATTCCTTATGTCCGTTAGTGCAACAAAGACACGCAAGGAAAGAGGAGGAAGAAATTTATCTCAAGCCCAGACCTCACTGTCTCTGAACTCTGACTTTCTGGCAGGTCTCTTTTATATCTTGTGTTTTAATGGAATGAGTGTTGGCCACCAAAAATTTGGTATTTTGAGCCGTCCCATATCTCACTTAATAGGAAGTTTCCCAGACAATGACAACTGGCCCACTGCCACACGTTCCTAGTGCTGTGGGCACTGTGTCCTTTGTGCGCTTTTTGCACATCTTGATGAGAAATAGGGAGATGGCATACTGTTGTCTTACACAGTCATGTTTTAATGGGGACAGCTGAAGGATGGATCTGAATGAGGAAAAACAGCCAAGGGGCCATCTAAGGGCCGCAGCTATTGTCTACCGCAGAGAGGGCTTGATAGGAGAGAACGGTGACTCTGCCACTTACTTACTACTACCGTAACTTCAAAGGGGTTTATGTCCATAAAGTGGTCTCTATTTGGCTCATGGGGCACAGGGGGCAGTCATTCCTACTTCACAAGATTTTATGAAAGTGACATAAATATATGAAAATTTCACATTTGATTTTGGGGGGCACCAGGAATCAAACCCATAACTTCACACTTGCCAGGCAGGCGCTGTGCAGCTTAGCTATGTCCCTGACCGTTACATTTGACGTTTAGAACTGTGACCTGAAACCAGGGCAATGAGCAGGGAAGAAGAAGAAGGCGGAGGGCGGGGGAGGAGGAGGAGAGGGAGAAGAGAAAAGGGAGAGCAGAAGATGGGGGGGAGAAGGGAGAGGAAGGAGGAGAGGAAGAAGAGAAAGGCGGAGGGAAGGGGAGGAGAAGGAAGAGGAGGAGGAGGAGGAGGAATGACTTTAAGGCAAATGCCAGTATCAGCACGATATTCCAGAGCTTAATTCTGATAAAAGAGCGAAACCAACTCAGGTTCTAGGGTACAGCCTGATGGAAAGAAAGGATATAAAGAATCCCAGGTCTGTAGCTTCCCCTAGGTTGCTGCAATATACAAGGGCAAATCATCTCTGGAGAAAAGAATCCTGAATTCAGCCCCCAGGGTTTCCACAGACTGGGATAAACTGAATCAAGGATTACAGAGCGCTTCCCTCAGGGAACGGATTTTCAGTCAGCCCTCCAGGCCATCAGGGAGCAGGCTCAGAAGGCTCCTTTTTCATGAAAGAATCTTGTTTGAGGCAGAATGTAGCGGCTGCTTGGGCTTTGATCACAGGCAATCTGACCTCAGTTTCTCCTTAGGAAGCAACAAAACTTTCCAACATTTAGATGCCCTGGACCATTGTGTTTGGCTATTGGCTTTGCTTAGATTCAGATTTTACGTTTGCTGTTATGTTTTTCTTCATCAGAAAATCTGCCTGTGATTTATATAACTCCCCCTCCAGAAGACCTAGATTCAAGCCTTAGGATGTAAGTGGACATCTGGTATGACTCAGCCTTGCCTTATAGTCTGCTTATAATTAAAAGAAGCACACGTACTTCGTAAGGATGCAGGTGAGCTTCAGATAGTACACAAGCTGGAGCACATATGTTAATTCATGTATAATTTATCACACGCTGACAGTGAATTTAAATCTCAATATGGTTAACGTCTAAACTTTTCAATGCTTTTTCTGTGAACTTTTGATGCTGTGTTGAAGCTACTGTCCACATAGGTCAGTCCCTCCCTGGCATCATATTCAAGATGCATAATACATGAGCAAAAAGTATCCCAAAGAAGTAATTATAGAAGAAATTTATTCACTTGCTTTTCCATAGGGGACATAAGTGAATCAAACTCACAAACACCAGCAACATTTTGGATTCCTGTGTTTCTTCCCTTCTGTTTCTTATCTGCCGCATGCTTTAGAAACTGGCACTTGCTGCTTGGCCTTCTCACCAGATGGTCCACCTCCCGCTCTCAGGAGCCTCTGCTTTTCCCGTCTCCCACCTCTCTGGCTTTCTCCCCAGGCAATTCTCCCTGCCATGAAATCATTCTTACAAAACTTTAGGGAGACAGGGATGGTAACTGATTAGGTTATTACATTCACTTTCCACTAGAGAAAGTTAGAAATTTGTAGACAATGCCCCATTATGATTAATTTCCACAATAAATCTTATGGCTATGCAAGGCAGATATGCGTTTAATCATAAATTTATTTTCCTTAGCACCTCATTAACTATTTCAGAATTATAATAATGAAAATTAGTCTATGCCTTCACTTTCATTGGGAAGAGTTTAAAGTAGAGATGCATAAAATATAACAATGTGTTCTACATTTTAGAACAGCCAAATATATCTCACCACATAATATATCATCACCCTTTGACTGAGGAATATCTCTTCTAGAAGCATACCTAAGATGTACTGGCAAGCACAGAAAATGATATATACAAAAGATTATTTAGTACAATGGTATTTTCAGTAATCAAAGACTGTAAATAACTTAGATGTTTATCACTAGAGTGCTAGATGAATAAAATATAAAATATCTCCCAGTAGACTACTACAAAGATAAACAGAGGAGTGAGGATTATCTGTACAAAATATTATAGTGATATACAAGACGTCCTCTTACATAAGAAAACAGAAAATACAATAGTAGGCAGAACTGTAGACAGGCATTGCTACCTTTCATCTAGAGATGCAAATTATATATGTGAATAAGTTAATAGTAAATAGAAGGATAAATTAAAAAGTAAGAAAATATACCACTCAGGTAAAGAGAAAACAGGGTAGAGAAGATACAGAAAATTGAATGTTTACAGAAGTATTTTATTGTGTTTTTATTTTGGGTTCATGCCATATTTTACTTAATTATGTAACAAATTCAAATTTTTATTCAGCCTTAAAACTTGAGAAAAATAAAACCCATGAATGTTTTATTCCATGAAATCTATGGATTTATTTCTCACAGAGAAATTATTTCAAGTGAACTTAAAACAATAATTTCACTGTTTCCCTATATCTTAAGGAGATTGGTGTGTGGAAATGAGGAAAGGACTGCTAAAAAATCTTAAGTTATTTCAATAAAAGTTATTGTTTTTATTTTGCATAGATAGAACAAAAAAGACACTGCACTAAACATTGAATTAATATTATGAAAAGTCAAGATTTCTATAATAATAAAAAATAACAGAAATGTATATATTCCAAGAAGATAAGTAAAAGTTCCTATAATCTGAAATTTGAATTCAAAATGTATTATATTGTCATAAATTCTTGCTGGCAATAAAAATTATGAAGTTTCTTTGTTTACTGCAGAGACCTGGAAGAAATAAACCCTCTAAATCTAGTACCGGTGAATACCCTTAACTCCCATGTTGTGGTCTATTCATACTATTTCTCACTAAAAGTCACCAAAATTCCCTGCTGAAATCTAAAACAATAAAGTATAAAATGAGGCTGAAATATTATATTATATCAGATATCAGAGATTCTTGGGGTCATGGCAAAATATGAGAAGACAAGTGAAATAAACATAGAGAAATTTTCCCTGGCCCCAAAAGGACAAAAATTGCATCATCAAAAAGAATAATAACTGTAACTCATTGAAATACATCAAATATGTTAACTGTCTGTGAAGGAAAGCGAGAAGAAGAGGGAGAGAAACAGGTAGGGAAGACCATTACACTCAGAATACTACCATTTTCCAGGTCCTATACAAATAATGATGGAGACAGAAACTGTGTAAATATTCCAAACCTATTAGTTAAAATGTTGTATGGATCTTATAGTGGATGGTCAGGCTGATACCATCTGATTTTTTGATCAGTCACAAAAAAACCCAACCTGATATGATGTCCCTCCTCATATAATGTTATCGGAACTGCATAGCACTAGCCATGCAATACTTGTATCAATAAATAAATCAGAATCTGAGAAGATCTCTTAATAAGTTAAAGAAAGTCAAAGTTATTAAAGGAAGTCATCAAACAACATCATAAAGATATTGTCAACAAAGCCTGGAATTTAAAAATTCTATATGTGACTGGGACTACAGCTCAATGACACAGCACCTGCCTGGCAAGCATGAGGTGATGATTTTGATTCTTGGTACCACTAAATAAATAAATATGTTATATGATAAGTGATTTTTTTTCCAAATAAACAAATGGTAAAGGATAAAAAGAGGGAAAATTATTCCAAGAGAATTGAGACAGACAACAGAAATGCAGTGGACTTTTAGGGAGTACTGACTGAATCAAAGCAATTACACAGAGATGGCATGAGAACTTTGATTGTACACTGTATTAGGTGATATTGAGGAATTCTTTTTGAAGAATGATAAAGAATGCATATAACAAATTATTAAGAACTTTGAGAAATAATGTTGAAACTAAAAATCTTGAAACAATAAAACCAAAAGCATAGTTTTAAAAACAGAATAGAACTGTAAATACAATGGACCCAAGACTCGAGTTGGGGGCACAAATGAGTTCTATGTTTTTCTATCCTTGCACTTATAACAGTGGCCACAAAATTGGCTTTAGGTTTGCAGCCCCCAAAGTGAAAAAGGAAACAGAAATGAGAAGATTCAGTGCCTATAAAGCAAATAAAGATGTTCTTTTTTTAAATTTTACAGACAAGAAAAACTAACAAGAAGACAAAATCAAAACAATACAAAAACAACAAAAATGATAGGTGACCTCAAAACACAATGATAGGAATTAACAGTGGTTGCTACAGTACATGCTGTTGCCTTCAATGAAGTTGCTCAGTGCACCAGATGTAAGAATGTAAGACTGATCAAACAATCAAAGACAGTAACAAGTAATAATAATTTTTAAAAAACATTGGAAATGATGCAGAGCTTCACCATACAGGATGGCAGGAGTTCAACAATGGTTCTTATACTGCATATTGCTGTTTTCAGATCAGTCATTCTGATTACCAGATTCAAACATGCAAAATTGGTCTAGAAAAAAGAAAACCTTAAGTATTGACTGTTCCTTTCAATAGCTATTGTACCTTTCAGATTTTATTTACTCTTTCAGGCTCTTGCACTAGTGAGACAATACAGTATTTACACATGCGGAATTTTCAAGTAGAACACTATTCTCATGCTGAGTCCTGAGCAAAACTCCTATGGGTCTTCATTAGAGTCCCCAAGAGGTGCTCTTCAAAGTATTCTCAACAACACGCTTGAAACAAATCCAGAAAGGATTCTCTTTTTAGTTTGATTCACCCAATGTTTGGTCTCTACGCCATACCCCAGCCACCTAGACCCTAGGACCTCAAAAACTCTCCTCTCCATCAAAAAGGATATGTTGGGTAAATCACCATGTTTCTCATGTGTGCTAAGGCTCACAGTACTTTATAAATAAGGCTGTCTCTACATCCACAGAACGCAGTCTGTTGGGAAATGCTGGAATTCTTGTTCTTACAACAACACATTCATGCAGAGATGATACAAGTCACGAGAGCAGAATAAGGAAGGCATCCAGAAGTACACAGAAGGGATCCAATTCATATTTTCAGGAGAATATGAGAAGAGACATCAGCTTGAGTGGGTTTTGTTGTGGTCAGAGGGTCACTCCACAGACAGAAAGAGCAAAGATAGAAGTGATCACGACACTCTCTGGTACCTGGTATAGTGGCAAGCAATGAATAGGGATGCACAAGTGCCCAGCGGTTAGAAAAATCGTACACAAACTTTGACAGCTTCCCACAGAGGTAGTGTTGTTTATACGACCCAAGGACCTTTTAATGACTATTCTCTTCCAAGTCTCTTCCAAGTAAAACCAAGTGATTAATCAGCAAGACAGTAGCAAGGGCAGCACAACTTTGTTTCATAGTAATTATGTGGCTCTGGAGATAAGTTGGTCTTTCGCACTGACATTCAGAAATGACAGATGCCTAGAAAGTCAGATCTGTGCAGAGCAGAGCTGGCCTCCAAACTTCTGATAGTTTGACGTGATACCACTTTTCAACTCCCCCATGGTGTAAAAGAATATATGTTTAGTAGAAAGAGTACATCAAACTTTGAATTTCAATATTTCCTCAGTCTGGCAATATGCAGTACAGTCTATGCCACGATATAGCTCCCAATCATCCAGATCATTAAGGCAGGCACTTTACAGTGCTGTGTTGTTATGCTATGGCATTTGTTGGTCAGGTGCATTATATGCATTTTTAAATATGTGATATCTTCAATTTATGATAAATTTATTGCAACATAAGTCAGACTTCTGTATTTTGTTTATATACATGCTATTTGATTATTTAAATACACATATACCTATAGAAATATATGTACATGTAAATACATATGTGCGTGTGTGAAGTACAATTTACATGTAAGGATATAACTTTACCTATCTAGCCACAGTTGCAGTTTTCTAAGTTTCAGTGAGACTGTTTTTTTTTTGTGTCTAGAGACGTAGTCAACATGAGCTCTGCACCAACACGTAAGTGGTAAAATCTATAATGAGATGGTATTTCTCCAAAGCCAGTCCTGGGCATGATGCAAGTGGTCAGAAACACTTAACCACCTAGTTCTCTGAAGAAATGCTAAAATTAGCTAAAGAAGAAAGAGGCAAGTACAGTGTATTTTAAAGATGACCAGGAACTGAAGTGAATGTCAGAAAACTGCAAGCTCTAAGCTTTAAAAGGCGTTCAAAATCCATTTGATTTAAGTTTCAACTGAGGTGTGAATTTCTTGTACAGTGCTAATTTAGTCATCTATCTTTACACACAAAAATTCTAAAACTTGTTGGTTTAATACAACAACAGCAAAAACAACCTGTTAGTGCAGTATCTCACATATGTTTTGGTTTTGGTTTTGGTTTTGGTTTTGGTTTTGGTTTTGGTTTTGGTTTTCCTTTTTCTTTTTCTTTTTCAGTACTGAGGATTGAACCCAGGGTCTTTGCACTGAGCTATATCCTCAACCCTGTTTCTATTTTTTATTTTACGAGAGAGTCACATTAAATCTCAAAGTGGCCCAGGTTGGACTCCAAATCATGATTCTCCTGCCTTGGCCTCTCTGAGTGCTGGGATTACAGGCATGTGCCGCCACACATGGCTATTTCCCATAGTTTTTGAGGGTAAAGAATTAATGAATGGCTTAGCTGAGCCATTCTGGCTTAGGGTCTCCCATAAGGTTGCAATAAGGATGTTGGCCAGAGAGGATATCAACACCTGAGAGTTTGGCATTGGTGGATCCACTTCCAATATAGTGGAATTTATAACCAACAGTGTTGGCTGTGTTAGAGGCCACAGTTCTAGTCACATGAACCTCTCCCTAAGGCTTCTGAAGTGCCTTCACTTCACTTTCCCTGGAAATAGTACTCTAAGCAAGAATAAAATAAAAGCTACATTGTGTTTCATAACCTATGATCAAAAGTCACACCATCCCCTCTGCAGTGTCCTATTGGTTATAAAGGTCAGCACTATTCATGCTGGAAATGACTCCACAGGCATTATTCCAGAGGCAAGGATCATGGCTGCCATCGTGGACTCTGGTGTGCCCACCCATGGGAACCCAGCTCTGCCTTAACGCTTGTAGTAACAGAAGTTTCTATGGTTCAGACATTAATATCCCCCCAAATTACCATGTATTCAGAGTTGGGCATTGGGAAGGGGAATTTTATTGGGTTATGGGAGTGCTACAGCAGACTTGTCGTTAGGAAGGAGGGCCTGATGAGAGGAGGGTCACTGAGAGTGTGACCCGGAAGTGTATATCCCCTTCCCAGGTCCCTCTGTTCTCTCTACTTCCCCGGTGCAGTGCATTTGAGCATCTTTTCTTCTTCAGTACCCTGCTGCCATCCTGTTTCTGCCTTGGAGCCTACCAAAGGTGGATTGAAATTGACAGCCAAAATGAACCTCGGTGAGCTGTGTGGCTCAGGTCCTGTGTCTGAGGGATGCGAGAGAGACTAAGACAAAAGTTCCTTCCACAAGGCAGTCAGCTGTGGCAGGAGCCCCTCCTTTCTGTGAACTGCAAATATTGTCTCCTTCCTTTCCATTCTCCTCTGTACTTGAGCACTCAAGAAATAATTCGAATCCTTCTTCTAGAAAAAAAAAATCAGTCCTTCAAATATTAAACATAGGAATTTTTTCTTCTTAGTTCTGCTAAGCTACACTGCATCCCAGCCCCCTAGCTCTGTGAGCCTTTTTATTGTAGAGTTTTATGACGAAGTTAATTATTATGCTAAAATATACTTTTAAAAACAAAAGTGTGAGCACCTATCCCCTCCCCCGCTATCCAAGCCAGAGTCTCAGTAGTCCACTTCTCTCCTTACACAGGTTATCTAACCTGGCCCCAGTGCCCACTCATTGCTACCAAACCCAAGGTTATTTTTCAGTCTAGAGTCCAGTTCTTTACTAAAACATGGATGCTGTACAAAAGTAATGTAGCAGCAAAGCAGGAAAAAGAGAACCTTTATATCCACCAAAGCTCTTATCTTGGTTGCTTTTCTCTCGTTGCTGAGACAAAGTACTCAACACCCAAATTAAAGAGGGAAAGGTTTATTTAGCTTACAGTTTGTGGAGGTTTCAGACCGTACTCGGCTGGCTCCAAGGCAGAGTGGCACATGGCAGAGGGCAAACTGTTCACGGCAGCAGAGCACAGCAAAAGCTGCAGGTAAAAGGAAGGAATGGCTGCAAGCAGCCTCCTTTTCTTCCCTACATTGTAAACAGTCTTCCCCCACCCAGGGGGTGTGAACCTCTCACACAATCTCCATGCCCTCCTCTTCCACAGGCTCAGGATGTTTACAAAGTAAGCATCCCAGCCTCCTGCTGAATCACTCAATTAAACCTCCAGATTTCCCAAGTTGACACAATGTATCAACCATAACAGTGGTACAAAAAAAAAAAAAAACCCAAATTCTGTATTAATTAATAGTCACTAATTTAAAAGACTTCCTGAAATGACCACTTTTCCCCAACCACCTCCATTGTACCACTTCAAAGCTAAGCTATTGCTTGCCAGGACTTTTACAACAGTTTCCTATTTTACCTCCCTGCTTCCTACAATCAACTTTCCAGCATCAACCAGAGTGACAGCTCCAAAACAGACTTCACAGACTTTCCAGTGGATCATCATCACTCTGAGTGAAACGCAGTTTTCTCACTATACCCACAAGTCCCCATCCATCTACCCATCTTCCGCTTCTCTCAGCCTCTTTCTCTGGGCTTTTACCATACGGACTTTGCTCTTCAAACACACCAAGCTCTTCCCACCTCGACAATTCTGTCTTTGCATCCCTTTTCTTCCGCTCTCCCTGGACCTCTCCTGGGTTGCGTATTACTTCATTCACTTTTCTTTGTGACTCTCTTAAGTGGTTTTCCAAAGTTCAGCCATTACCCTCTGTTGCTTTACCACTAATTTATTTCCTTCTTAATACTGATCACTCACCGGCATCGGGCTATAATGGTCGTTTGCCCACATGCTTATGTATTTGCTTGGTTTTGTATACTTTTGCCAAAAGCAAGGTCTGGCACCCACCAAACAAAAGGTAAATAAAAGAATGAAACATCAATTGAAATTAAATTTTCTTATCCTGTTTTCAGAGTAAGGCTTCGCATAGGAGTTAATGATATTTTAAAAGACATCTTCCTTGGAAACACTCTAATTAAGCACCTGAGTATCTCCAAATCTGTTCATACGAAGTGTTTATTGATTCAAACTTCAACAGAGTTAAGCAGAAGTTAGATGGCTTTGTGCCAGTAATGAAAGCCTTTTCCTCCGGAGAGCTCTTTGCAACTAAGTGCTGTGATTCTTAAGTCCCTGGATGCAATCTGAGCACTAGGTTTGGTGAAGCTCAAGCTTCAGAGTGGTGCTGGGGGGCTTTGGTCTGTGAAGAAAAAAGATATAGCACATAATGATGTTGTTATAACTGCAAGACACAAGAGGGAAGCACATTAAATTGTTGTTTTTTAAAGATGAAGTGAATTTTAGTAACAATTACTGTAGATGTTCAACGGGATTGAATACATTTCAGTACGTTCCCACACTAAGTATTAGGCAGCGATGAAAATTAATGAACTATGACTGCAAGCACAAACCTGAGGGACTCTTACTTACTGTTTGGTGGAAGAAGCAAGACACAAAAGAATACATGTGATGGATTTCCATGTACATAATGCTCAAAAATAAGAAAAAGTGAAATTTACTGCTTAGGATGCATTTGGATGTGGCCACCCATGAGGGACAGCAAGGAAATGATCACCCCAAGGTGGGTCTCAGGAGAATGAAGGAACCTGGGGTCAGGATGGCACACATGAAAGGCTTCCAGGATCCAGTGTATTGTATTTCTTCACTTTCGCGGAAGTTGCACCGCTTCTTAATTGACATTTGTTGATGAAACTTGAAATCAATGGTTTGTGCCCTCTTTGATGCATACTTTTATATTTCTCACTAGAAAGTTTTGTAAGGAAACTAAGAGAGGTTAAGAAGGTGAGAAAGATGAGAGAAACACAGAGAGGTAGAAAAATAGTACATAAGAAATAATGGAGTGGAGCTGGGGATGTAGCTCAGTGGCACAAGCACCTGCCTAGCAATTGCAAGGTCCTGAGTTTGATTCCCAGTACCAAAAAAAAAAAAAACCAGAAATAGTGGAGCAAGAAAAACTTCATGTTAAATAACAGGAGAAGAGGGATGCTGAGAGAGAAAATAAGACAGAAGGAAGAGGACAGAAGGGAAGAAAGAAGCAGGAAAGGAAGATGGAGTGAAGGAGTAGCAAGGAGAAGCAGAAGGAGAAAGAAGAGAAGAAGGAGGAGGAAAAAGAGATGAAGGGGAAATAGATGAGGGAGAAATTAAAGTGTGAAAGATGAAGAGAAGTTGCAGAGAGGAAAAGCAAAACAGAAAACTGAGGCCCCGGAGAGCTGGATTGGCCAGGCTAGACCCTGTGAGCAGACATGCTGGGTGCTTAAGAGGGTACAGTGGCTACCAGTGGGCAGCAGATTATCATGATGTCAGAGCTAAATGCTGGGAAGTGTTCAGTGATGCCAAAGGGTTCTTCATCTGCAAGCTGTCACAGACAGGTAGAGCTATGAATGGCAAGGGTAGGGCCAAACCTGGATGAAGATCATTTCTCAACAGGCACTGAGAGGATAACTCAAGACTACACAGTCATACATACTATGTGGACTTTCTGGTAAACCCTACCTGCATGCTCTCATTTTGCCTCTTTCCAGGTTTTGTCTACAACTTCCCTCTTTCCCTTCCCCACCTCCAACTTCCTATTTACTTGACAGGGCTCCTGGGTCTACAGGACATAGTAGACACATTGCCTTTGTTCCCCCTACTGGGGAAGCAGGTGAGATGGGGTAAGTCAACCTCCATCCAACTGCTCCCCAAAAGAGGTTGACTCAAAGTCATTGACCCCTGGAGCAGGGACTTCAGTTACCCTCCTCAGCACCTTGTCACTACCTACTTCTTACCACATCCATTTCTGTAGGTTGGAAGCACCCTAAGTGTTACCAGGAGTTTAGGTCATAAAAGGTACTGTTGTTGGGGCCAGGGATATAGCTCAGTGGTAGAAGCACCTGCCTGGCAAACACAAGGTCCTGAGTTCAATACCTGGTACAAAAAAAATAAAAATAGAAAAAGGTACTGTTTTTATTTCTTCTTTAACTCTACCTTCTTCCTTTGGTCAAATTGTGCCTTCCCAAATAGGAAACTGATCAAAAGCACAAATCCAGAGACCTGAATTCCAACTCTGATTTGTCTTCAAAGGTCTTCTTATGGAAGTCCACAATAATTCTTGCTAAGACTCACATCTTAACTAGGCATGGTGGTGCAAGCCTGTCATCCTAGCACCTGGGAGGCTGAGGCAGGAGGATCACCATGAGTTCAAGGCCAGTTTGGGCTACACAGTGAGAATTTGCCTTGAAAATTAAAAAAAAAAAAAACTCTCATCTTGGGTCAAGTTATAAAAGGACTTACTGCCCAAGAAGCAAGACCACAGGCATTACCAGAGAGAGATAGTCTATGCATTCCCTAGGGCCCTCAGGAGCCTTGTGAGAACATGTGCCTCCCTGAGCAAGGAGTGGACTTCTCTTGGTGTACAAATCAGTTCTCACGTTTGCCAGAATAAAATACGTGAAACTCATAACTTCGAGCAGCAGAGGTTTATTCGGCTGACGGTTGCAGAGGTTGCAGTCTGTGGTTGGCTGGCCCACAGCAGGAACATCACGGCAGAAAAGCATGACGGAGGAAACCGCTCACCCCGGGCGTCTGGGAAGCAGAAATCAAGGGAAGAGCAGGAGAGCACAGGGCGAGGGGCCAGATAGACGTGGAGCCTCCAACGTCGCCCTCCAATGACCCACTTTCTCGAGTAAACCTCACCTCTTAACAGTCCGCTCGGCTATGAACTCAGCAGCAGGCTAGTGCATTGATCTGTTCCCTCACAGTTTCACACCCTTTCCAGGGCTCTCTTAATCCAGTCAAGTTTCATAAGACATGGTGAGTTAATTGAGTAGCTACTATGTCAGGCACTGGGTCACGGCCTTTATAAGCATTGCCTCCTTGAGTTCTGATATAACAGCCCATGTAGTAGATACCATACTCACAAAGACTCAAAGAGTGCATGACCAAAGCCACATTGCACCAGCATACTCCCCAGGCTGCCCTAATTCCAAAGCCCATGCTTTTCATAAGGTCAGAGTGTTTTCTCTCATGTAATTCCAACAAAAAATTAGGGAGCCATGGGAAGGACAGAGAGATGTTGGGCAACCTCTGTTTTCTAAACTAGTCTGGGAGTAAGACGCCATGTGATAGCATCCTCAATGTTTCCACATGAAATTGAAAATGTGGTAGGGTTAGAGCACAAAGCTTTTCAAGTTCCTTCTAGCTAGAACGCTCTGTGACGCTGACGCCCTGGGTAGTCTTTCTACAGGAGGTGTTTCTGCTTTGTTTATTTATTTGTTTGATCAATATATCCACACTTCATGGATGATGCTGAACAGAAAGTGGAACAGATCCTGACCACAGACAATTCAGTTCTCCTTTTAGGATTTTTCCATCTGGAGCCTTTTGTAGCATCAGGAGGCAAATATAGCCAGGAAAATGCCCTCAGAAAGTATTGCCCCTGATGTGGAACTCTGCTGTCCTCTCCCATGGCATCTCCATGTGTGTCCATTAAAAGGAAGGTGCAGGGATGTGACCCAAGCCAAATGACAATGAGTCTGCGACACAGGTCCATTCCAGGACTCACACACTCTTCAGAGTGCCATGTGCCATCCTGTGACACGTGCTTCAGCTCAGGGACTGTGCACTTGGGGGCCTTGTGGACAAACCACAGCATCATAGAGCACAAGCATCTGCAGACACCTCCCAGCAAGTCATAAGCCCAGAAAGACACCTTGTACTTTACTCTTCCTTCATACTACGTATCTATTAATTTCATGGATCAGAACACTTTTGCCCACCTGGATAGTCTGAATCAAGACCCTAGGATCTCCTGGCCAGATTTAATATAATCCCCAGGAGACCTGCACTGCTTCTCTCTGTCTTCACCTTCAAAGCAAACACAGGGTCTGGCTCAAACGCCACTTTCTCCCAGAGGCTTTCTTGATTCTCCCAGTCACAATTCCTCTCTCAACTCAGGCCCCAGGGGTCATCCTGTGGTTTTCTTTTGTTGTCTTCAGCAATAGAGATAGAGGTGTGATCTCACACAATGCCAGCCGCATGCACAGAAAGGATTAGAGAAGGCACGGGATATCTTTCAGGCTCAGCTCAAGATGTGTTGTTCAGACCGTCTCAGACCCGATTCATCACAGTTCTCACCTCAAGGGCTCATCTTAGCTATCAGAATGGGTATCTCCCTGGCTTGGTACTATTTCCCCAACCCAAGGAGCAGATAACTCAGAAGGATCACCTCAGCTGAGACACAGTCCATCCGGAACACAGTGGACTCTCAGCCCTAGCTGAGCACATTGTGTGCATAAAGGACTCATCAACCACATACATAGTCCTTTCTCCACAAGGGGGTGCAAGAGAGGGTATTCAGGGGTCTTTCCAAGTACATGCAGCACCATGGAATCTTCTAATTACCTTCTGAAAACCAAGCTAAATGTTTTATACCGGCTGCCCCATCAAGTAGATCCAGGTACCACAAAGTGGAAGGTCCCTGAGAAGGTACAATCACAGCAATGGCCTTCCCACAAGATTCATCATTACCATTACCATAACAGTGAGTAACAATATCATCTGCTACAGGAGGTGCACTTTGCTTCTGTACAAGAGCAGAGTGGTAGGGCTACAGAAAAAGCTCTCTGTGGACTCTGACTTTACACAGCATGCAGGTTCTCCTCTGTTTATACCTCAAGGTAACCCCTCTCCCCAGAGGTGAGGCCTGAAATTCTTTGGTCTTTCTCAGCATTGTGAATATGGTAGCCAAGTTCACATCCCTATAAGCTAAGGACTCTTAACACTACTTCAAAGGATACTCAGAACTCTTAGTAGTGACAGAGACAGAGAGAGAGAGACCACAGGGCAAGAAAAATCTGCAGATCACCAGGCCCCAGGCTACCACTGCGAGGAAGGCTTCACCGTCCTGGGCCAGGGTGAGTGGGAAGAAAAGGACTCACAGCAGGGAAGAAAGAAGAAAGGAAAATGGGAAATGAAAAAATGAATGGAAAGGAAGAAAAACTAATGAGTGAAAAGGAGGAAGGATATTGGGAGGAATAAAAAGGAGAAAAGAAGGAATCCTTAGAAAAAATGAAGCAGACACTCAGAGAAACAAGAGAGGTAGGAAGATAAGAGAAGCCGGGCCTGGTGGCGCACACCTATAACCCCAGCACTCGGGAGGCTGAGGCAGGAGGATTGTTGTGAGTTCAAGACCAACCTGGGCTACAAAGTGAGCTCAAGGCCAGCCTGAACTGCAAAACAAGACCCTGTCTCAAAAAGGCAAAAAAAAAAAAAAAAAGAGAGAGAGAGAAGCAAAAAACACAGGCAGAAACAAGAGCATTGGGGAGAAGCAGGAACAAAAAGAAGGTAAGAGAAAGCTGGATGAGAATGTTCAAAGAATGGACAGCGACAGGGAAGAAGAGAGGAGGGAAGCAGGGGTGGAACATGCAGAAATGGAGAGAGGCAGGAGGAAGCAGGAGGAGAATCCCTGGGGTAAGTGAGCCGGAAAGAAGAGAGGAGACAAGGAGATAGGACAGGCTTGGAACAATGGACAGAACTAGAGGGAGAGGAGAAAGAGGACGGTGAAAAAGTAGAGTGTATAACATGAGAGGAGACAAATCAGAATGGGGAGAGAAAAGGTGAGAGAAAGACAATGAGGCAGAGAAGTAAGCACAGGGAGGAAGACTGAGGGAGAGGAGAAGGTGTTGCTGGGGAGGTGCTACTAGAAGATGTGGTGCTGGGGAGAAGAAAGAAATGGAATGGGGACAAAAACTAGAAAAAATGCGGGAGAAAAAGGGCAGAGTCAGAAAGGATACACGGGCTTTGTCCACTTGTCATGTGATTGAGATCCTGCCTGAGCCGCAGGTTTCACAGCTAGGTATAAAAGGAAAGGCTTCCTTCATTAGTTTTTATGACAATTAAATGCAAGATATTGTTATCTTCGAAGCGGTGTTTTTTCTTCTGTTGTTGTTGTGGATGTTGTTGCTGTTGTTGATGTATGCCTGTTTTCTTTCTTGTCCTTGGATTTTTGGTTCTTGTGTTTTTTTTTTTTTTTTTTT